>APFE030444732.1:7416-37005 GCA_000404065.3 Pinus taeda | reverse complement strand
AAGAAATGCCCATGCCTAAAGGTCCTCCTGCTGCCTTTTCTTCTCATGCTAAGAAAAGAAATAATTCTAGGACTAAATCAAAAGGAAAGGTTGGAACTAAGGCTGTAAGAAAATGACGATGTTACATCTGCGATAAAGCAGGCCACTATGCAAGGGAGTGCCCCCATAGGAAGGACTCACACCAGGACGATGATCAAAATCCCTCTGATGGCAATCAAAGGAATGACAAATTCAATAGCAAAGGTAAGAGGAGAGCTAGGAATCGAGGAAGAGGACAACCATTCAAGAAGGCTAGAAAGTCTAGGATGTATCCCCGAGCTCTTCTCGATTGCGATCCGATAAATCAAGGCACAAGTTTCAAAATAGATTTAAAAGGCTTGCATGCATTATTTTGGATTATTATTAAAAGCATTCCTGTTCCCAATAGCGATTTACTTGTGATTATTCGCCAAAAAAAAAACTCAAGCCACGCTTGAATCAATCATTCGGCATATAAACAATATTATGAGTATTTAAAACTCCCCATGATTGACATGTTAAGCGGCCAATTAATGAAGCAGTTATGCCGAGATCTTCCCTTAGATTGTATCTACGACAGTATTATTTTAATCTTTCATTACTCGCTAATTGATATAATTCTTTCATATTGGCTCACACTACCTATTCTCTGTATCACGTTCATTTTATTCCTTGCGCAGAGCTCCGTCGAAATAACAAGTTCAAACCAAATGGGAAAGAAATCCAAGAGATCCACGGCAGCAGCGGCTCCCTTAGTAACATTGCACTCGACCACTGATCCAGGACCGAGAAAAAAGGGATTGATTTCAGACACTACGTGTCTTAGCCTTGGAAACACAAGTTGGCAAAGCATAAATAATTTAATTGAAGCAGAGGAGCCTGAGACAGTACCAGTTCAAGCTACTGTAGATTCAACTAGAAAATCAGAGGCTTCCCTGAAAGATTTAGCTGATTCATATCTACACCGAATAACATCATGTGAAAAAATTCTTCCATACACTGATGTAGTACGATGGGCAGTAGAGGAGATCCTGGTTTTAAACAGAACATTTTGCACAGTTGACGGAAGGGTCTTCGGCTCATTTCAGCCCGATGACTTAAGGAAAATGTATCACTTGCCCGACCCTCAAAAGAAATACAATAAAGCCTTTCTTGAGAAGTTCGCAAGTGAGAATGAGACTGAATCAGCCCCAATTCGGGAGTGGAGACAGAACCCCGCAAGGCACAAACATGAATCTTCAGGTAAGTACTCTGTAGATTCATTATGTTCTCCTTACTGTTATGTTGGGGCAATGATGTGCAGAATTTGGGGATTGCATGATTCTGCAAAATTCACTATTGAAATGGTTCCTTTAATGGAAGCGGTAGTTAACAATGAAGTAATGGATTGGGGAAACATATTGTTAGATAAATTAGCCACTGCAACTCTTGAGTTTAGAGCAAAAACTCACGTGACTGATAGTTCTATTCCTCCGTTTTATTTTAGTGCTTATATTTTAGATACTCTTTGTTTCAATTCTAAATTTCCCGTACCGGGGTGGAGATGGACTTCATAAGACCCCATGCCAATTCACATTTATCACCAAAAGCTGTGGAAGGCACACTATAAGGACCACTTGTACCAAATCTGTAATGGTTTTATGTTGCTTATTTACTATGCCATTTTTGATAAGCCTTCCCCAAAGATTTCTTCGGAAGCAGAGGTTGACCTAACCACTGTAGGAAATTGGTTTGGGGAAGATAAGTTCACATACATAAGGGTTTTTGGTAGCCTTGGAAGACCTCATGTCCTTCCTCTGTATTTACCTGACAAGTTGTTAGCCCAAGAATTGGCCTACCAAATTACAACAACAGGAACATCCAAGACTCTTAGGACTTCTAAAAAGCAGGCTTGGCCTACTTTTCCTTTGAGATGCAGTTTTTATACTTTGCATGACTACAAGCATGCAGAGAAGGAAGCAGAGAAAATAAGTATGCTCAACCTTGCAACCATTCCTAATAGACAATTCGATCCAAGGAATGTTGCCTATACTGTGCTTGAACAGGCCAAACTTACAAGGTTTGATCATGAAAAAGATGATTTTGATGACTTGTTTTCTTCGGCAGAATCATTATTCCAGGTACAAATACTGGCCAAAATGAGATATAATGATGAAAGGCTATTAGAATTCAATAGGCTCAGAGAACAGAGGTTGCAAACTCTACCTCCGGACTTATTAGCTACTACCCCGACAACACAATCAAGCGAGCCTGAACAACAAATCATTGACAAACCTCTTGTTGTAGGAAAGATTCTCGAAAGTGGAAAAGAACTAGAATAGGAGAAAGAGCAGGAGAAAGAGCAAGAGAAAGAGCAGGAGAAAGAGCAGAAAAAAGAACAGGACAAGGGCAGCGAAAATATCAATGTGGATACTCAGATTGATCCTAAACTACTCCTAGAATGGCAACAATTTGACTCTATTATAAGCAATCTAGAAGGTCCACAAGCTGTCAGCACATCCAAAATAATAGATGGACAAGATACAACGTCAACAATGGTTTTGAATGAAGGAACCAATGGCCTACCCCCTAGCATTGATTTAGAAATGATTCCAAAAGATCCCTTTGATCAAATTATTTTGCAGGTAGAGGACATACCTCCATTAGATGTCTTTTACAGTCCCAAACATAGGGCTGTAGTGAAAAGACAGAGGAAAAGGAGAAGACTTAATCAATCTTCCCTATTTCTGGCACAAACAAAGACAACTAATGTAGTGTGGAAAGAAGAGTTTAACCCTTCCGATGACCTAACAAAGCTTTCTCAGTATGCTGGAGCTTATTCGGTAGCCATTATGGACAAGGCATCGGAAGTAAGTAATCTACTTAAAGAAAAGGACCAAGCAATTGTTTTGTTGCAATCATAGGTGTCCGAAGCACAACAGAAAATTGAACAGTTGGAATAACAACTATCAACACAACAACAATTAAACAATCAATTGAATAAGCAATTGCTTGAAGAGAAACAAAGAATAGACTCAAGCGCAATACAAAATCAAAAAGAATTATCCGAAGCATTGGCCAGGTTAAATACAATGAATGAACTAATGATGAAAACGAAAGATGAGCAAATCACTCAGATGTCACTTCAAGTAGAGAAGTTCAAGAGTCTTCCGCAACCGTCAGATTTTAGGTCCGAAGCACTACAAATCAAGAAAGAATTGGTAACACAGTTAACACTGTTATGTCATAACATTTCTCTGGTTCAGCCCCTTTGTGATATAACGACATCAATAGTTGACAAATCAGTCGATGCTTGGCGGGATTTGGAACAGGCCGATGAGACTCTGACAAACTTTCTTGCTTGGCAAGACACCAATGAAGGGCAGGCAACAAATCTACCCAAAATTCTAGAATCACACAAGGAGATCCTTTTCTTAGAATGGCAGCCACAGCTGATGAAAGCAGAGAGAGAGATTTCTAGATGTAGATTATCTACAAGTAATTTAATTGAGCTAATCAATAACACTCTTTATCTGTCTAACATGATTTCACAATGCACCCCAGGTAAATTGCTGTCAGCCAAGACATTGGAGCAAGCATGCAATCAAGAGTTGGAGAAGAATGGAAGATTAATTGCCGGTATCCAAAGTTTAACTTGGGATACCTATTGGTTTTTCTTAGTAAAACCATACAGTCAAAGAGCCGCCCTCAAATGTTTAACCGATGTGATCAGTTGTATCATTCCCAAAATCCATGATGCCACATACTTAGCTCAACTCCATTCTCGTCTCATTCGTCCTCCAGAATTGGAACCGATGCTTGCAATATGCCAACTCAAATCAAAAGGGGGACAACCGAAACAATGAATCATGCTGTCGACTGCCAACAAACCTATTGTGGAGAAGATACTAAAGATTTAGTTGTACCAATTAATAGCATTTTATTTTTGTAGTTAGTTAGTTTAATTAGTATTTATAGACCCTTTCATGCATTTAGAAAGGGTCCTTAGTTTTTGTATAAAACTCAAATTTGGAAGTTGCACTATTGTGCTTCTGGTATATTTTTTTTATAAAGACTAAGCCAATATTCTGAATGCTAACGAAGAAAGCTTTGATGGGATGTGCACTATTGCCTTGATGTGAAAGTGGTTTTAAGTTGGAAAAAGGAATTTGAATGCGATTGATATTGAGAGTGATTCAAATCACGTATGGTACTATTATCTATGATATTGTTTCATTCTTTCATCTGAATCGTCATTTGATTACTCTTGCTATCATTGGATATATGTATGTGTTTTCAACAACAATCCTTATATTTTTCACCATTGAATGTTTAAGGAATGTTATTCTTTTAGTCATATATGTATCAGTGATATATAAAGGATAAGTGTAATAATGTTTTAATGATTACTTTGTTCAAATACTTGAACAAAGTAATTATCATATGAATGAATGTCTTTGTTTACCAATAGAGTCATCTATATGCCTGTTTGTGGATAAATATTATCAAACGTTACATTAAAAACAAAAATTTCCTGGGATAGGATAGTTATTCATATTTTTACTTTTTAGATTAAATCATTCATCCATTATCATTATATCAGAGAACCACCCATTTATCCATCCCCTTTTATTCATCATTGGGAAATTGTCCCATTATTTCCAGTCGGAGCCACCACACCAAACAGAAAAGGAGTTGCATTAATGTCCGGACCAGGTGGTTTTCCCCGATGTTGTTGTAGCAATTTTCGAGGCCTCAACAGGTTTGCATATTTTCTCCCAAGCCACTAAGGGCCATTTCTGCTTGTCAGAGTTTCTTGACCAAAGGAAGGCTTTTTGGATGAGTCTTATTTTCTGAAGAACTCCTTTAGGGGCTAGGAGAGTGGAGAGCATGTATTCAGGGATGGCCTAGAGGACAACTTTAATGAGGACAAAACGGCCTGCAAAGTTAAGGGCTCTATCGGTCTAATGCTTTCTGCGTTTCTCCAAATTGGATAGCATTTTCTCCCAATGACTCTTTTGCCAAGGTTTATCAGTAAGAGGAATTCCTATGTATCTGGTAGGAAGGTTACACCTCTTGAACCCTAGGATTCTAGAAAGATTTTTTTGGAATGTGAGGTGAGTGTTGGAAAAGAAGATGGATGATTTAGTGAGATTTAGGTCCATCCCTGAGGTTTTGCTGAAACGATTCAAAACTGTTTTGAAGCCTTGAGCCTCTCGAATCGTGGGGGTGACATGAAACATAGTATCATCAACAAACTACTAGTGGGTGGTAGCAAGGCATGAGGGCAGGGGCTGGAGGCCTTGAATTAAGTTTTCCACTTGCGTACTTTTGATAATCTAGCTTAGACCTTCCATTAATATAACAAATAGAAAGGGGGATAAGGGATCCCCTTGACGAATACCTTTGGTGGGGGTGAATGGGGCTGTGGGAGCTCCGTTTACCAGGATGGAGAATCTGGTAGACTTGATAAGGGATAAAATTCATTTTATCCAATGCTTAGCAAAACAAAGGGCCTCCAGTATGGCCTCCAAGTAGCTTCAGCTAACTTTATCATAGGCTTTAGAAAGGTCCAGCTGCATGAGCATGCCAGCTTTTTCCAAGATTGAAGAGTATGAATCATCTCTTGAGCCAGCAGTGTATTATCCATTATTTGTCGTCCCTCTAGATAGCCCAATTGTTCTTCCGAAATTATTCCAGGAATAATTGGCTTCATCCTATTGGCTATGACTTTAGAGATAATCTTGTAAAGAACATTGCACAAAGCAATTGGATGAAACTTCGAGGGTGTGTTTGCTTCCTCCTCTTTTGGTATAAGGGTTATGAAGGTTGAGTTGAGGGATTTGAAGATGGACGAGGATTTCAGCGGAATCTTCCACCACCTCCCAAACTTACACATTGACTATCTCCCAACAAGCTTTATAAAAATCGATGGTAAAGCCATCCGGTCCTGGAGCCTTTCCATTGGGCATATCTCGCACTGCTTCTTCCACTTATTCCATGATGATCGAGCAATTCAAAGATTTGTTTTGCTCTTTTGTAATTAGCCTGGGAATGGAGGTTATTATATCTCTTATAGCTTCCTCTCTATTGATGTCCAGCTCCAAAGCGATCTGGCTAAAATGATTTATGAGGAGGGCTGAGATGTCCTGATGGTTTTGTAAAGAGGTACCTTGTTTGTTCTTCAATATGATGATTTTATTTTCACATCCGTGATCAATGTTCGAGTGATGGAAGAATTTTGTATTCTTCTCTCCTTCTTTGAGCCACTGGATTTGAGATTTTTACTTCCACAAGGTTTCCTCTTGGTGACATCTGGCCTGCCACTTCTACATGAGTATCTGTTCTGTATTCATTGCTCCCTGGTTGATATTCACCTGGAGCCACTCCTTATGAATATGTTCTAACTGATCCTCCAGTAGCTTCTTATCTTTGAATATGTTGCCAAAGACCTCTTGATTCCAGGACTTTAATCTGGTCTTGATATGTTTGAGTTTGTCTTGGAGTTTGAACATCTTGGTTCCCCTTGTTTCTAGTGGCTCATTCCACCATTGTTTTATTTTTGAGATGAACTCCGGATGGCTGAGCCAAAACTTCTCAAATCTGAAGGGTTTGTTCCTCAGGGTGCTGAGGATGGCTGCGTTCATAGATATAGGCCAATGATCAGGACCTCCACTTGGTATAATATTTGAATCCACTGCGATCCCTTCAAGAAGAATGTCTTCTGTTACTAAGAATCTGTCAAGTCCAGAGGCAATTTTCATGTCGCTACCCCTTTTGTTGTTCCAGGTGTATGCTCCACTCTTGGGGATGATGTCTACAAGCTTCTCTGTTTTGATAAAATTATTGAAAGCTTCTGCATCCTAATTGAGCATCTTGATGCCTCCTTTCTTCTTTGTGAGCGAGGTGATCATATTAAAAGCTCCTCCATAAATCATTTTTGCTAGGGGATATCTATGCTGCAGGTTGGAGAGACTTCTAAGCATTGTCAGTTTTTCCTCTAGTTTCTGAGGGCTATACACGTTAGTGCAGAGATAAATGTTTGAATTCCCAATGATTTGGATTTCTATGGAAATGGAGATCTAGATGCCTCTGCAGAAATGAAATGTAGGACCTACGGATTCCAGAGAGTGGCTAAACCACCCTCCATTCCAATCTTTTCTACCTCTATGCATTCCATTCTTTTGCCAACTTTTTTACTTATTACTTTCATTATCTAGTTAGAACATTTTGTTTCTTTCAAAAATATCATATTAGGCTGTTCATTTATGACTTTTTTCCTTAATAATCGTTGTTTCTTTTGCCTGTTCAGCCCTCTAGCATTCCATGAAATTATTTTCATAATTGAAAAATTTATTAGGAAGTAAGTGTGAAAGCCTCAAGGGCTTTCATCTTACCTGAGTTAAGGAGCATTTGACCGAGCTCTTGGAGTGCCTCATTGTTTGTCCTTTTGCCTCATTTTTTCCGGTGCTTGGGATTGGTGGTGGTTTGATGCAATCCTTGAGCTTTCACCCCCAGTCCTTTTGTTGCTCCAAAGCTTCTTTTTTGCATTTCCATTTCTGCTTTTTGTCTTGCTAGGAATAATGAGTTTACTCTGTTTACCCCCTCCTTAGGTATGTGTTCTATACCTTTCTTCTTCCATTGCTCTACCATGTTTAGTAGATCCATATCTTCTTATTCTAGAATGTCGCTAAGATCCCTGTCCTCTGTACCCATTTCGCTGGTTATCATTTCTGAGTCTTCTTCCAATTCTTTTGTTAGTACTGGAAAATGTGGTATGTTATTTGAAGGGATGGGATTGGGACCTTGTGTTCTCTGTGTTGTAATGGTTTGGCTATCCTGCAGTGGATCTTGTCCTTGATTGGCCTCCTCTGCTTCCATTTCTGATTCCATCACCTCAAAGGCGTTGCCTGTACTTTTGATGGATGTGCTTGCTTTATGTTATTGTCTCTTGTTGTCTCTCTGTCTACCATGGGGTCGGGTGAAAGCTTCCTTATTTTTCCCTGTATTATCCTTGGGTTTTTCCATTGTTTTGTTCATTGGGCATTCCTTAAACAGGTGTTCGTGTTCATGGCATTTCCTATAGTGAAATGGGATCTGCTCATAGTCTATAGCTTGAAAGTAAACTTCATCCCTATATTCCAACCATAGACCCTCATGCAGGGCCCCTGAAACATCCATCTCGACATAGATTCTAGCACAGGAGGTATACCTCTTTTGTAGTGTTTCCTTTGAAGCTTTGATGAAGGTACCTAACTTATTGTCTATCTATTCCAGCACCACATGTCTCCAATATTCAACCGGGAGAGAGAACGTGAGGATCCAAACAAGTACCTATTTGAATGTTTCCTATTCTGGCGCAAAGTTGGGCTTCCATGGTCTCATGTATAGTCTTGCTGAGGCGAAAAAATATGGTCCTCTATCGAAGATCGATCCTTGTCATCCAGATTTGTGAAAACCATCGTGAAGAAGCCTTTGGCTCCTAGGTGAAGCCTTACATCCCCTTTTGTCTTCCATTGTTGCTTGATCCTGAAGCATAGGGCTCGTTCTGTTGGCCAAAAACCCATAAACTTGCAGATCATAGTGTGTTCTGCCATATGATCTTAGTAAGCTTGTAGTTTCGGGTCTGAGATTATTACCCCACAGATTTTCTGTGGTTTTAGGCTTGCAATGCCCCTGTTTTTCCTACTTTCTGGCTCCTGTGGTTGTTCCTTCATGATCTGTTCCAAACTAGTGCAAATCTTGAGTGTTTCCTATTATCTTGTCCTCAGGCTCTTTCTCTTGTGGTATTTGTTCTAGAAAAGGGTTTATTGGACTTCGTGCTTTTCATTTGTTGGGTCAGAACCTGCCCTCTTCTGCGAAGTTCTGCACCCTTGGCACTGTCCTCCTCCAAAGTTTGGTACTGTGATCACAGGGTGAACAGGTTCTTGCAAACCCTAGCTCTCTATTCGCACCGAATGACCTTTCACCTTTCTTTTTTATAAAGCCAAGGGATCAATAAACCCTTGGGATTAATATTTTTTTTTCTCTGTAAAGACTGTGCTAATTATATTAAAAAGAAAGAAAAAATATTTACAAGAGGATACACCTCTGAGGGAGCTGTAGCTCTACCTCTCTCAAAAAATCTTTGCAGAAGATGTTTACAATGAAGATCAGAGTCTACAAAAAATTGTTGAGACCTCTGTCTTTCAAAAAATTGCTGAGACCTCTGTCTATCAAAATTTAACAACATTAAACTGAAATTAGTAGATGGTGAACCAAATTAGAGGGCCGTAAGAAGGTGAAGCGGTAGTCTGGAGAGGCTGCTGGATCTGTAGTCATGCGGTAGCTGAACGACAAAACTGGAAATCAACCCTGAGTCTTCAAGAAACTTACTTGGTTTGTGCATTGTCCTGTTTGCCAACCTCGTCCTGGGCGCTTGAAAGATTGACCCATTCGATCATGACGTTGTCCTCCACGTCCATCACTGTTTTGCCAGGCAGTAGAATAAGATAGAGGAGATTACCAGTGAAGCGCGCCGGCTCACTGCCAATTGTGGGCTCCGTCATTGGCTGAGGGTCGCTCATCTGCCTCTGGGGAGCACTCTGCTGGGGTTGGAACTTTTCCGGGTCTGCCTTGTCCTGTGACTCTGCATTGATGTCCACATGCGCCTCCACCAAGCGGCTTTGTGAAGAACTGGTGGTCCTGGAGGGAGAGCATTCTAAGGAAGCAGCCCCCGAACTGTCCGGGTTGTCCGCTTCTTCAGAAAAAATGACAGTTACCAGGGCAGAGATAGTCGGCCTATTAAGCTGGCTATGGAAATTGAAGCGGGCAGAATGCAGAGAGCTGGTGAGAGACGGGCCAGAGTCATCAGAGGTTGGCGTGGAGGGCGCGACTGTGGCCAGAGGGGAAATGTGGCGAGGTTGGTGAGGTGCAGGATCCAGGCTTCCCCTCCCTCCCCGCCTTCTGTGAGGGCCAGCTGAGCTTCCACGTCGGGGCTTAGCTCGCATACGAGGCGGCATTTTGAACAAGAGCGGTTTACAGCAAGAACAGAGACTGGCCAGATACCAAACCAGGACCACAACCACGAAGGAAAGGCGAACACAAAAGAGAGGCGTCTATGGAGCGCGAGGGAGGCTGACACAAAAAGAATAGAGAATTGCCAGATGCCAGACCAGAACAACAATCACAAAAGAGGGGCGGACACCAAAGAGAGGCAGAAACTGAGTGAAAGAGAGGCGGACATAGTAAGAACAGAGACTTACCAGATACCGAACCAGAACCGCAATCACCTGGGAGTCTCGAGAACGCAACCAGGCTTGTGACTTCAGCAGCAAGGAGAAGGCTCCGACTTCCCAACAAGAACCCACGACGCTTCGAACTGCCCAGATTTTTCCATAAGTGAAAAAATGCCTCTCTGAAATGACAATTTGGCGGCTACTGGCTAAGGAGTCGAGTTGCAGATGGGGAATTTCCACAGTGGTGCTAAGCACAGTGGCAATGCTATGAGTCCCAGGCTACCTCTGAGAACAGGACTGCCTGGGACCTTCCCCTCTGCCCAAATTGATCAAGCCGACACGAAAGAGGGCGGAATGCTCTGAACCAAGGCGCTGCAAAGAATGTTTGGGCGGAACAGGGCGAATTAAAGACCCTTCCCGACGCTCCATTTCATGAACCTGAAGGACTGTACGCGGAGCTTGATACTGCATTGAATTGCAGTTACTCCCCTGTGTCTAGCTTTTATGGTAGCCTGCTTCCAGCGCTACCCTCCACCGTGAGAGCTTGCCAGCTATTGGCTGAGCGCGCCTCATGGATTCCACCTATTGAATGCCGGAAGAGACATCCACATCTGGGTACCCTTGGGATTAATATTATAAACCTAAGGGATTATGAATGTTATAATCCCAAGGGGTTAATATTATAAACCCAAGGGATTATTAATATTACATATCCTAGGATTAATATTAAACCCTAGAAATATAAATTCTAAGAGCAATATTATAAACCCAAGGGATTATAGACCTAACAGATTAATATTAAATACTAAGATTAACATTATAAGGCCAAGTGATTATAAAACCTAGGATTAATATTAAACCCTAGGATTAATATTATAAACCCTAAGATTAATATATCAAACCCAAGATTATTAATATAAGCTCTAAATTTGAAAACCCTAATATATTATCATATACATTAGGGATTAATATTATAAACCCAAGGGACAACTGATATTATAAACCAAGGGATTATTAAACCCAAAGGATTAATACTATAGACCCAATGGATAATAAATCCAAGGGAATAATATTAATCAATAGGATTAATATTATAAACCCAATGAATTATAAATATTAAGATTAATATTATAAACACTATGATTATAAACCATAAACCTAATATTATATACGACAATAAACCCTAAACCCTAAATCCAATATTATAAACTAGAATATTAAACCCTAAATTATTTAATATTGCAATGCATCATTGCATAAATTGCAATGTAATGTATCATTGTGACAATGATTGTGACACTGCTTATTGCATTGCGATGATACTTGACAAACTGCATTGTTTGATAGATTTTTGTACTATTCCAATGTCACAATATTAAACCCTAATATTAGAAGAAATATTATAAACCCTAACTTTATAAAACCTATAAACTCTAATATTAATATTAGAATTCTTGTGATTAATATTATAAAACCTACGATATATATTATAGACTATAGGATAAATATTATAAATGTTAAGATTAATACTATAAATCCTGGCATTAGTATTAGAAATCTTAAGATTATAAAACTCAATATTAAACCCTAATATTATAAACCCAATAAGGATTAACATTGAAAATTGATGGGATTAGTATTATAAACCCTTGGGATTGAAATTATAAACTCAAGAGATTAATATTATACACTAGGGTTAATATTATAAACCATAGGATTAATATTAAACCTAGGAATATAAACCCTAAGATTAAAATATCAAACCCAAGATTAGTATTATAAACCCTAATATAATATTATACATATTAGGGATTAATATTATAAACCAAAGGAATTAATAAACCCAAGGGACTAATAAAATTATAAACTCAAGGAATTGATAAACCCAAGGGATTAATGTTATAAACCCTAGGATTAACATTATAAACTAGAATATTAACCATAATTTATTTAATGTCACAATGAAACATTGAACAAATTGTTATGTAATGTATCATTGTGACCATGATTGTCACACAATTTGTTGCATTGCGACAACCTACAACGTTGGATAAATTTATGTACCATGCCAATGCCATAATATTGAACCCTAATATTGAACTAAATATTATAAACCCTAACATTATAAAACCCAATATTATAAACTCCAAGATTAATATTATATTCCCCTTTATTAATAGTATAATGCATATGATAAATATTATAAACATTAATTTTAATATTATAAAACCTAAGGAATTAATATCGAAAACCTAATGGATTAATATTATAAACTCAAGGAATTAATATTCAACCTTAGGAATATACACCCTAATTTTAAAATATCAAACCCAAGATTAATATTATAAACCCTAAAATTATAAACGCTAATATATAATTATACATATTAGTGATTAATTTTATAAACTTAAGGGACTATTGATATTATAAACAAAAGGGATAAATAAAATCAAGGGACTAATAATATTATAAACTCAAATGATTAATAAATCCAAGGGATTAATATTTTAAACACAGTGGATAATAAACCCACGTGAATAATATTAAACCCTAGGATTATATTATAAACACATAGGATTATAAAAACTAGGTTTAATATTATAAACCCTAAAGGAAATATTATAAATATGAATAAACCCTAAATCCTAAACTCAATATTATAAACCAAAATATTAAACCCTATTTTTTTCAATGTCATAATGTGATATTGAATAGATTATGATGTAATGTATCATTGTGACAATCACTGTCACATTGTTTGTCACAATGCGACAATGCTTGTCAAATTATGATGTTGGATAGATTTGTGTACCATTCCAATGTTACAATATTAAATTCTAATATTAAACCAAATATTTTAAACCCTAAGATTAATATTATAAGTCTAACATATTATAAACCCTAACATTAATATTAAATCTTAGGATTAATATTATAAACCCTAAGATTAATATATCAAAACTAAGATTAAAATTCGAAATAAAATAGATAATAAAACCAAGGGAATGATATTAAAGAAAAAAATTTCTATTATAAAAATTAAGATTATAAACTCCAAACCCAATATTATAAACAAGAATAAACCCTAAACTTTAAACCCAATATTATAAACCCCAATATTAAACTATAATTTATTAAATGTCATAATTCCACATTCAATAAATTGAAATCTAATGTATTATTGTGACAATGATCTCCATGTTGCTTGTCGCATTGTGATGATACTTAGCACACTTCGATTTTGTTTTTCAAACTACAATTAATAAACCCAATGAATTATATTATAAACCCTATGATTATAAACTATAAACCCAATATTATAAGACACAATAAACCCTAAACCCTAAACCCAATATTATAAACCAAAGTATTTAACCTTAATTTATTCAATGTCACAATGCGACATTGAATATATTTCAATTTAATGTATCATTATGACATTGGTTGTCAAATTTCTTGTTGCATTGTGAAGATACTTGTCAAACTACGACATTGGAAATATTTTTGTACCATTCCAATGTCACAATATTAAACCCTAATATTAAACAAAATATTATAAATCCTGCCATTATAAAACCCATCATTATAAAATCTAAAATCAATATTATAATCCTTATGATTAATATTATTGAAAGCTATATATCAAACAATAATATAATTAACGTATGACATAATAATAGGATTTAGTTATTATTAATGGTATTTATTTATCTATAACCCTTATGTTATGGTCAATAATTATTATATATTTATTAGTATAAGTATCAATATCTCTTATAGGTATATAGTTGGAGTATATTTATAAAATTAACTATATATAGACTATATATTAAACTTATATATATATATCTAAACCAAAGTGATCAATAAAACCAAGGGATTATTAACAAACTGATGAGATTAATATTATAAACTCAATGGATTATTAATATTATAAGCTCAAGGGGTTATTAATATTAAAAACCCTAAGAGTAATATTGTAAACCCAAGGGATTATATGTCTAATGAATTAATATTAAACGCTAGGATTAACATTATAATACCAAGTGATTATAAACATGTTGAAGGCTCGAAATTTCATTGTCTCAACATCGGGGATAACCACCCGGTCGAGAACTTGAAAATTGTTCCTTTTCCATTTGGAATAGTGGCTCTGACTGGGGATAATGGGACCAATTTCCCTTTGAAAATATATAGTGGAATGTGAGGTATAAAGCAAGTGAAATAGATTTAATGAATAGAAATGAAAGCAATATAAATATTTATATATGTCTCTAACTATCTATATCTTGGGACTTAACTTGTATTTATATGTGCGATTTGAAATATTCTCTAATATGCAAGATAATATAGATCATCTAACAATTCAAGAAGTAAATACAAGTAAGATAATTAATTTCATTAAATAGTTAATCAAATTAATTGTTAACACATATTGCATAAAATATCTCTCTGTTTTCCACATACATTCAAAGATAACAATTTCACACTTTCAATAGTGAATAAGTGTCTAACCGTATTCAAAGCTCATATATAAAAAAACAGTTTAGAAAATATGACTATTAATCAGATATAAACACAACAATAACATAAATATAAAAATATTTGATATATCAGTGCTCTGCTCATGAGAATAACAGTTTTGGTTCAACTTTTCTATTAAGATGATTGAAAAAAATACAATAGTGCAACTTTCTTAAGTCTTCTTTACAAAAATTCAGAACCCCTTTTCTAAAAGACATGGAAGGATATTTATAACTTAGAAATCAAATTGCAATAATAGTAAATACATGAAATGTTGAGGAGGTTTAAACAAACTGTCCTTAAAATAAAATCAAAAGGAAAAAAATAGAGTATGTTTCAACAATTCATTAGGAATGAGGAGCTTGGTGCCCTCCCATTTGTTGTGTTAGTTCATAAATATCCACCATGGACTTCAATTTAGGAGGTTTAGCTAGCTTTAGATGCATCTGTCCCACATACAAAGCATCACAAATTGCTTGGAGCATATGAGAAGTGGTATTGGCTAGGCACTGTGGCATCAACCATTGGCTAGCAGTTTGGCCAAGTATTGCCAATAATGTTCAAAATTTAGCTTCGATAACTTTCTAATGTTATCCTTCTTTGTTTTGGAACAATCATGCCAATATTTCATCAATGTCTTGACATCGGGCCATGCATCAACTGGGAATTCTCGAATCAGATTAACACCAAAAATATTCTCGCAGATGGTTTCAGTAAGGTTGCTTGCAATGTCCCTCGCACTAAAAATGGCCCCTTCAGCTTGCTTTAGTTTCATATCCCAATCCCTAAAGAGGATCTCTTTTTTTGAATCCTCAATCCTTGGAGGATTCATTGTTCTTCCATCTGCACTGTCCTGCCATGTAATATAATCATAAATTTTCTCTTCAATGTCATCAAAGTATTTCCTCATATCAAACAATTGATTCATCAGTGAATTGCTTGTTCGACATAGATCATTGACTATTGTTAATTTATGGAAAAATACCACTTGTTGTTGAGAAAAGAGAGTGTTAAGTTCTTCTACTTCTTTTATGAAATCTTCAAATTCAGGATTATATTTCAATTGATCAATCTTAAGATGGAGTTGTTGTAACTGATCATTTTTGCTTTTAATGTCAGCTTCATGTTGAAGCATCATCTTATCAAAGATTTTATGTAATTGGGTTACCTCTTCCTTCCATCCTTCATCAATACTCTATTTTTCATTTAATAATGCTTGTTCCAACTGTAGGATCCTGTCATCCTTTTCTTTGATTAGTTGTTGTAATTATGAATCTTTATTGATAGTGGTTGTAGCATATGCTCCTGAAAACTGTGATAGCTTGGTTAGATCATCAGAAGGAGGATATTTCCGCACAATATCCAAGGGTATATCTCCAAGAACTAGTGTCTAGGATTTCTCAACTCTCTTTCTCTTCCTCTGTCCGCTCATGACAACCCTGTGTTTCAAACTGTAAAATACACCGAGGGGAGGTATTTCTTCAACTCTAAGCATAACTTCAGACATAAGGTGAACTAGGATGACTTCCAATTCATCGATATTGACAACTTTATCTAAAGACCAAATAGTGAGCGGGATCTTCTTAGTGATCTCAAGAGTATTAAGTGTTTCTTTCTGAGTTCAAATATGTGCCTCATGTGATCCTATATTGATCATTTTGTCAAATTGTTTCCATACTTTATCCAAATCATTGGAAGGTTGTGATTCATTAGTGTGATGCACTGATGTTGTTCTTTCCTTATTTCCCAGTTTAGTATCATTGCGCTTTGAAGATTGGGTCAAAAGTTGCTCTGGTTGTAGGCCTGGTTGAGAAATCCTTAATACACCAAGAGGGAGGTTCTCCAACCATTTACTCCTATATTCCTTGAACTTATTTGATTCCTCAGGATTCAGGTGAGCTTCGGCTAACTTTTCCACTTACTGATATCCTCGAGCTATTTCGAATAAGTCATCAAAATCATCAGGGTCATGTTGGAACTATCTGAATTTGACCTGAGTGGTGAAATTTTGAGCTACTTTGCTTGGTTCATATTGCCAAGGTGGGATAGTGATAAAGTTTAAGCATAGTATTTGTTCAATCTCAAGTGTTGTGTGTTTGAAATTTTCCGAAGTATATACTCCAAAACGAACAAGGAATGATGGCCAAATGGACTTCTTGGCTTCCTTGAGGGATTTAGCTAGGCCATTGCCCATAATTTGATAGGAAACCTATTGGGCTAAAATCTTGTCAAGTACATGAACAGGGAGAATATGTGGAGTAGCTAGGCTACCAAATATCCTAACATAATTGAAATATTCCTCACCAAACCATTTACCTATAACTATAAGATCATCGCTAGATTCTCTAGAAAATCTAGGGCATCTTTCATAAAAAATATCTTGGTATAAAGGCAACATTACTCCATGACAAATTTTGTAAAAATGGGGCTGGAAATTGGAATCCCAAAGGATATTATGATAAAAGTGGATAGCAATAGGGTCTTCTAGGGTCCATTTCCATCCCATATATGGAAAATTAGAGATAAAACAAATTGCATCCATGATGTATGCACTTATATAAAAAGGGGGCATAGTCCTAGTGGAAATATTGTGCTTGCTTTTGTAGACTAGGATTTTGGAAGCTAAATTATTTGATAAGATAGTGGAGCAATCCATAATATAGGAATTTGAGGTGA
Source organism: Pinus taeda (assembly GCA_000404065.3). Classification (NCBI taxonomy): domain Eukaryota; kingdom Viridiplantae; phylum Streptophyta; class Pinopsida; order Pinales; family Pinaceae; genus Pinus; species Pinus taeda. The sequence goes on along the minus strand of APFE030444732.1, from coordinate 19,591 downwards.
CATCAATCATGGCAACCGACTCAATTGTAAACTTCTGTGTATTGGGATATCCAAACAATCTACATAAATATAACAACATCTTGGGAATGAGGACTAGAGAGGGAAGCTTTATAATACATACCCTTGTCTTCATGCTTGTGTTTGCTCGGATCATGCCTCCACTACCTTATTGGTTCTAATTGAACTAAGTTTTTTGCTGTGAACTTTTGAAGAAATTACTTATTATATATATTTTGCAGCTCTGGAAAATGGTACATCTTTCTCAAGTCCTCAGCTCTGACTGGACCAATTAGCATCCGTTTCCTCAAGGTTAGGAAGGTCCTATATGAAATTTCCACCTCGTCGATGACCCATTTGACCAAAATCAATGTAGGGCAGAATATTGGGCCGAGCAACAATTTGATGGAGGTGAGAATTAGTAATGTCTACCCAAGTAGTTTCTGAAGTTGATGTAGAATCATCTGCTATGACTTGTCTTGTTAATAATTTAGGTTCCTACTCTTCAAACAATCTGTACATAGCTTCCCAAGAAGAACTTACAAAATCTATAGTGCATGTAGTATCAGAGAACCATGGGGGCATCTCAGTTACTTCTATAGTAGGCAAAGTTGGCTGAGGCTGCGCCATAGGCTTCTTGTTCTTCTTGGTAGCTCTTGACATTTATTTTGGGTTTTGATTATCAAGACTAGCCTACGGAAGAGAGAATGCAGAGAATGAGGAAAAAACACTTAGATCTTGAAACTTATGGCAAGAATGATCAAATATTATCAAAATTGACAATCAATGTAAAACCTTGAAGCACTAAATGATAATGATCAAATCATTTACATTATTGAGAATCATAAATACCATTATAACTGATCATAAATGGAAAACGTGTGTTCAGATGGTCTTTTATAAAGGTCATCGCTTCATCATATTTTTTGCATTGCAAGTTTCTTTGCGATGCATATCTTTCAATCTATGAGATTAACCCGTTTCTGATATGTGATTGAATAATCATTAAAATATACATCGAAAGGCTAATGGTGGGTTTTATTGAATCGAAGGTTCTTAAGGCAAAAATTGATTTGAGTTTTGTGATGCAATATTAGTATCGTGATGAGGAAACTACGATGGAGTATTTTGCAATATCGGAGAAGAGTTTTACCGGAGAAGAGCTTTATCAGAGAAGAGCTTTATCAGAAGGTCGAGGTCATTTTAACAATAGAGAACATCTATATTACTCTTACAATATTAGTATTACGATGATGACGTGGCTTGTTGGCAGGACCGGGTCTGACATTTGCATGCATGGAGCATTTTTCTTTATTAAAGTTATAAAATACTTTCTGTTCATTCATTAAGTTTGAGCAAGTCGATTGTTCTTTTCCTTGGTAGGATGTTTTGACCTATTGCAATTAGTGATATGTGAAAGTTCTATACAAATTTTCTCTTAATTCATTTTAATGGCACTAGACTTAAGACTTAGGTTAAGATGACATAGTTTTTTAGGACTATTTTGTCTTATTTGATTGTTAAAAGACTCTAAATTAACAAATTAAAAAGGGTTCCCATTATTGGCTAAATTAACTTATCTAACGATAATGGGGGTTGTTGAGTGACACAATAAAAACCTAGGATTAATACTAAACTTTAGGAATATAAACCCTAAGATTAATAATATAAATCTAATGGATTATAAACCTAAAATATTAATGTTAAACCCTAGGATTAATATCATAAACCCTAATATTAATATATCAAACCCAACTCCTGGGAGAGGGGGGCGGAGGGAGCTCAATTGGCTAATCGGAGAAATGTGAAATCATTGAAATTTAGAATACCCGGGTTCAAATCCCCCCTGTTGTGATCCAGGCTATAGGGAGGAGGACATGTTGTAGCCCCCTAGAGGTTTATTGTTAGTTACTTGTCAGGCGGGAAACTGGGTTTCTTTGGGTTATACATACATACATACATACATACATACATACATACATACATACATACATACATACATACATACATACATACATACATACATACATACATACATATATATATATATTATATATATATATATATATATAATATAATATATATATATACCCAAGAAAATTATTATAAACCCAATGCATGATAAATCCAAGGGAATAATATTAAACCCTAGGATTTATATTATAAACCCTAGGAATTATAAACCATGGGATTAATATTATAAACCCAATGAGTATAAACCCTAAAACCAATGTTATATACTAGAATAAACCATAAACCCTAAACCCAATGTTCTAAATTAGAATATTAAACCTTAAAGTATTCCCTGTTGCAATGTGAAATTGAATAAATTGCAATGTAATGTGTCATTGTGATAATGATTATGACATTTCTTGTTGCAATGCGATGATGCTTGATAAACTGCAATAGTGGATAGATTTTTGTACCATTCCAATGTCACAATTTTAAACCCTAATTAAAACAAATATTATAAACCCTAACATTATAAAACCCAACATTATAAACTGTAAGATTAATATTATAATTCGTATGATTAATATTACAAAACCTATGATAAATAGTATAGGCTATAGGATAAATATTATAAATGCTAAAATTAATATTATAAAACCTTCCATTAGTATTATAAACCCTAAGATTATAAAACTTAATATTAAACCCAATGTTATAAAGCCCATAAGGATTAATATTGAAAACCTATGGGATTAGTATTATAAACCCTTGGGATTGAAATTATAAATTCAAGGGATTAGTATTACAACTAGGATTAATATTATAAACCGTAGGATTAATATTAAACTCTAGAAATATAAACCTTAAGATTAAAATATTAAACCCAAAATTAATATTATAAACCCTAAAATATTATGATACATATTAGGGATTAATATTACAAAGCGAAGGGACTATTGATATTATAAACTAAAGGGATTAATAAACCGGAAGGACTAATAATATTACAAACTCAAGGGATTAATAAACCCAAAGGATTAATATTATAAACCCAATGGATAATAAGACCAGGGGAATAATATTAAAACCTAGGATTTATATTATAAACACTAGGGTTAATATTATAAACCCTAAGCCAAATATTATAAGCCGGAATATTAAACCCTAATTTATTCAATGTCACAATGCAACATTTAATAAATTCCTATGTAATGTATCATTCTCACAATGATTGTCACATTGTTTGTTTGCATTGTGATGATGCTTGTCAAATCAAGATGTTGGATAGATTATTTACCATTCCAATCCCATAATATAAAACCCTAATATTAAAATAAATATTATAAACCCTAACATTATAAATCGTAATATTATCAACTCTACTATTAATATTATATTCCCTATGATTAATATTATAAGGCTTATGATAAATATTTATAAATTTTATGATAAATATTATAAATGCTAAGCTTGCTATTGTAAAAGCATGCATTAATATTATAAACCTTAATATTATAAAGCCCAAGGAATTAGTATTTAAAACCTGTGGGATTAATATTATAAACTCAATGGATTAATATTAAATACTAGGATTAATATTATAAACCCTATGATTAATATTAAACCCTAGGAATATAAACCCTAAGACTATTAAAATATCAAACCCAAGATTAACATTATAAACCCTAATATATTATTATACATATTAGGATTAATATTATAAACCTAAGGGACCACTGATATTATAAACCAAAGGGATAAATAAACCTAAGTGACTAATAATATTATAAACTCAAGGGATTAATAAACTCGAGGGATTAATTTTATAAACTCAATGGGTAATAAACCCAAAGGTATACTATTAAACACTAGGATTCATTTTATAAATCCACAAGATTATAAACCTTAGATTTAATATTATAAAAACTAAATGTAATGTTATAAACCATAATAAACCCTAAACCCTAAACTCAATATTATAAACCAAAATATTAAACCCTAATTTATTCAACGTCACAATGCAACATTAAATAAAATGCAATGTAATGTAACATTATGACAATGATTGTCACACTGCTTCTTGCATTACGACGATGCTTGTCAAATTATGACGCTAGATAGATTTTTGTACCGTTTCAATGTTAAATATTAAACTCTAAGATTAAACCAAATATTATAAACGATAAGACTAATATTATAATTCCAAGAGATTATAAACCCAAGACTTAATATTAAATCCTAAGATTAATATTATAAAACCTATGATTAATATATCAAACCTAAGATTAAAATTATAAACCTGAGGAATTATAAACCTTAAACCAAATATTATAAATGAGAATAAACCTTAAACCCTAGACCCAATATTATAAACCATAATATTAAACCATAATTTATTTAATGGCATATTGTGACATTGAAAAAATTGCAATGTAATGTATGATTGTGACAATTATTGTCATGTTGCTTGTTCCATTGTGACGATGCTTATCATAGTGTGATATTGCTTGTCAAACTATGATTCATAAACCCAATCATTAATAAACCTAAGCAATTAATATTATAAACCCAATGAATAATATTAAATGCAAGGATTTATATCATAAGCCTAAGGGATTGTAAACTTTAGGATTAATATTATAAACCCTATGATTATAAACCATAAAACCAATATTGTAAACCACAATAAACCCTAAACCCTAAACCCAATATTATAAACCAGAATATTAAACCCTAATTTATCCAATGTCATAATGCGATAATGTATCATTGTGACATTGATTGTCAAATTGGTTTGCAACCATACTTGTCAAACAATGACATTAGATATATTTATGTACCATTCCAATGTAACAATATTAAACCCTAAAATTAAATCAAATATTATAAACTCTAACATTATCAAACAAAACAAAATAAACTCTAAGATTAATATTATAATGCTTGTGATTAATATTATAAATCCTATGATAAATATTATAAAAAATAATCATATTATTATTATACCTTTTAGTACTATTACAAGCTCTAAGATTGTAAAACCCAATATTAAACTTGAATATTAAATCCAATATTACAAACCCCAAAGATTGATATTGAAAACTCAAGAGATTAAAACTCTAAACTCAAAGGATTAATATTAAATACTATGATTATTATTGTAAATTATAGGAATAATATTAAACCCTAGTAATATAAAACCTGAGATCAAAATATAAAATCCAAGATTAATACTATAAACCTTGAAATTATAAACCCTAATATATTATTATACATATTAATGATTAATATTATAAACCTAAGGGACTATTGATATTATAAACAAAATAGATTAATAAACCCAAGGGACTAATAATATTATAAACTCAAGTGATTAATAAACCCAAGGGATTAACATTTTAAACCCTACAACTAATAAATCAAAGGGAATAATACCAAACCCTAAGGTTTATATTATAAACCCTACGATTAATATGTAAATCCTATGACTATAAACCCTAAACCCAATATCATAAAACATAATATTAAACCCTAATGTATTCAATGTTGCAATGTGCCATTGAATAAATTGTGATGTAATGTATCGTTGTGACAACGTTTGTCACACTACTTATCAAAAAATGTGATGTTGGATAGATTTATATATAATTTTAATGTCATGATATTAAACCCTAATATTAAACCAATTAATATAATCCCTAGGATTAATATCATAAACCCTAAGATTAATATCATAAACCCAATGGATAATAAGGCTAAGGGAATAATATTAAACCATAGGATTTATGTTATAAACCTAAGAGATTATAACCCTATGATTAATATTGTAAAAATTATGATTATAAACCTTAAACCCTATATTATAAACCATAATAAACCTTGAACCCTAAACCTCTGTTATAAACCATAATATTAATCCATTATTTATTCAATGCCACAATGCAACATTGAATAATTTGCAATGTAATGTATCATTGTGACAATGATTGTCATGTTGCTTAACACATTGTGATGGTGCTTATCACACCGTGTGATTGCTTGTGACAATGTAACATTGCTTGTCCCATGATTAACCATGGTTGATCATGACTGAACATGGTTGATCATGGTTGACATTTATTGACCATACTTGACCATGAGTGAACATATCCAACCATGGTTGACCATATTCAACCATGGTAGGGCATGGGGTGTTCGAGGTTCACTTTGTTTGACCAAAGATGACCATGATTGACCTTGGTTGATCAAGGTTTACCATATTCAATCAAAGATACCTTCATCATGGTTGACCTTGGTTGTGACTATGGCTCATCAAATATGACTAGAAGATTGTGACCATGATTGTCATTATGGTTGACTAAAGATGGCCATGATTAAGCATGGTTGACAATGGTTGAAAATGATTGGCCATGGTTTGATATAATTGGGCATGATCGACCATACTTTTATATAATAGAATATGGCTATCCAATTTTATAATTATTGACTATGTTCAACCATAAAGAGCTTGGTTGACCATGTTTGGCCATTCTATCATTTTTTAACCCTAATTAGTAATTAATAATGGTTGGAGAAATAAGTTTTCTAGGTTGAGAGGGATGAGCCTTAAGGGATTATAAACCCTAGGATTAATATTATAAACCTTACAATCATAAACCTTAATATTATAAACCCTAATCCCAATATTATAAACTAGAATAATCCTTGGACTTTAAACCTAATATTCTAAACTATAATTGTAGAAATTATGGTGTGGATTTGCAACTTCTCATGAAGTTTTGATCAAAATCATGCGACACAAACCTACTTTATTTCTCTGCTGACATTAATTCGCAATTTAGAACAAAAAATTTAGACATACAATAAGAAATCACTCACATAAAATAGTATTTTTGCTAGGGGAAGCAATCTGCTAAAAAACTCAATGCCTGCTTGCATTAATATGATGAATAGAGATGTATTACAATTTATTTTCTCAAATGAGCACAACCTGAAAGTGCATAACCTATATTTCTGCTCATTGAGAAGATCTGACCCAGGCTTAGTCAATTTCTTCCTCTGCTTGAGCTCCTATTTCCTTATATTGTTCCTTGAGAAATTAGGCCCCTATTATTTAGGAATTTCTCTAAAATGGATTGCATAATTCCTTAGGTTGATCCTCTAACTGCATGCAACATATGTGCACTCAAGACTAGTCTACAAATAATGTTACACTACCTTGGAATTCCTACCAAGCCCGGGGAACTAGAATTCTCTACATCAACTAGCTATTTTGGGTTGATTGATAAGTTAACTAGATGATCATCGAGTTTGACTAAAGTCCCATTTTGCTAATCGAACTTCCATTAGTTCCTCCAATAGTTATAACTACTTTAATTGAAAAACAACATTATATGACTAACCTTAATTGCTACAAATTAGCAATCACACACTCTTAACTGAAATATAACTCCTCCAACTCGAATTTACTGAGTAAACTAGGTGACACAAGCCACATCACACAATTTAACTACATCCAAGTTGTTTGTTGATGTAGAAATTTGAATTTCCTCAATTTGGTTATGGAAAAATCAAATTGAATATTTCTTGCTGCATTTCTCAACACTCCCTCTTAGAAAAAGATGGATTATCAACCACTTCTATCCTCCACCCGTGGAACTCAAACTTCCCTCTTGACAAGGCCTTTGGAAAAATGTCAGCATCTTGTTCTTCTATCAAAATGTATTGCAAAAACATTATCTGCCTCTGCACACAATCTCTTAGATGGTGATACCAAATATATATATGCTTGGATTGATTGTGAAAAAAATGATTCTCAAAGAACTTGATGCAACTCTGATTATCACATTATAACAAAATTAGGTCCATCATCTGAAAAACCAATCCAACAAGTATCTTTCTCATCCATATTGGCTCACATGTTGCTTGAGTTGCAACTATGTATTTTTCTTCTGCTGACCTAAGTGCCACATATCTTTTCTTCTTGTTGTACCAAGAAATAGCTAAGAACCCATCACTGAAAATTCCACCTGATGTACTCTTTCGGTCTGATGGACTCCCTGTCCAATATGTATTTGTAAAGCATCACAACTTCACTCCCTCTGTTCATCTGTACCATAGTCCAAACTAGGTAGTGCCTCTGAGCCACCGTAAAACATGGTTAGTTACATTCCAATATAATTTGGTCGGCCTAACCATAGCTTGGCTTGGTTTCTTGACTGCATAGCACATATCTGGTCATTTATTCACAAGATACATCAGTTAACCCACTAGCTGCCGATAAATGGTAGCATCCACTTCTTCACCTGAAATGGCATCCTCCTTCCTCCAATTGGTCACTAGAGGTATCTCCATGGTTTTTCACCTCTCCATGCAGAATCTCTATAATATCTCATTTTCATACTTTCCTTAAGAGACAAACAATTCCACATCACCTTGCCATACTTCCAATCGGAGGAAGTAGTGCATTAGACCCATGTCCTTCATTTCAAATTCTCTTTCAAGGTCCTCCTGGCAATATATCATCAGTTTTTCATCACAAGTTAAAATTAAATCATAAAAATATAATACAATAATCAACAATTTACCTTCTACCTTCTACCAAGATATGATAGAGGTTTTCATCCGCTTCACTTTTGGTGGAGCTCAAACTAGTGAGATAACTATCGATCTTGGTGTACCAAGAACAAGATGCTTGATTGAGACTACACAACGATGACTTGATTCTACACACATGAGACTCCACATTAAAATTCTCAAAGCCTTCTAGTTGCTCTATGTACACTTCCTCCTTAATAACTCCATTGAGGTTTTTTACATCCATCTGGTGGAATTTCCACCCCATCTACACAACTAGAGAAATAATTGATCTAACGGATGAGTACCTTGTTACAAGAGAAAATGTCTCCTCATAGTCATTCCCTTCAACTTGAGAGTAACCCTTGGCTACAAATCTAGCCTTGTATTTTTCTATGATTTTGTCTACTGCATGCTTTACCTTGAAGATGCATCACGAACCCACAACTGATTTATCTGCTAGTATTGGGACCACTTTCCAAACATTCTCCTTTACAATGAATTTGTGTTCCTCCACCATTGCGTCAACCCATGCATGTTTCACTACTACTTCCTTGAAGTAGAATGGATTAGTCTCTATAATATCATTCATTACAGCCATGTAGCTAGTGTACTGATTTGTAACCTTCTCTACCTACACAAATTTGAAGTACCCACATTCTCCCTCACATCCTGCACAAGTATCTCATCTTCCCTGGTACATTTCATGCCTTCTCTAGATGTTTCTACTTGAGTGGTGGTGTCGATTCTCTTCTCCTGAATTTGTGGCTAATCCACAACTTCTTAAGGCTCTTTTGGTGAGATTAGAAGATCCCTCTCAAGAGAGTACTACATCAATTTCTCCTCATCAAATTTTACATCCCTTCACATAACTATCATTCTAAGGGATAGAAAGTACACATGGTTGTTGTGGGGAGTTTTTGTGTAACCCACAAATAACCCCAATATTTTTTTTGACTCAAGCTTCTTCCTCAATTCTTTGGAGACATGGCCGTAAACATAGGCTCTAAAATCCTTGTATTGTGACACATCTAACTTTATCCCCGAGAAAGCCTCTTTTAGTATAATCATGCCTAGAATTTGATGAGGACTCTGGTTCTACAAATATACTATTGTGTTCCATGCCTCGTCTCACAAATATAGAGGTAGTACTTGGTCATTCAATATTGCCCTTGTTTCTCCCACAATGCTATGGTTCTTTCTCTCAGCCACCCCATTCCGCTGTGGGTTGTGAGGTGTCATCAACTCTCATTGAATTCCTTATTTTGCATGAAAATTTTTAATTTCATTCAACACCTAGTCACCTCCATTATTTCTCCTGAGAGCCTTCATCTTCTTGTCAATTTCTTTCTCCATCAGTGCCTTGAATTCTACAAACTTGGAGAATGTCTCATCTTTCTTCTGTGTGAATAAGATCCAACACTTCCTTGAGAAGTCATCAAGACAAATGATAAAATATTTGTGCCTGGTAGTGGAGGCTATCAAGAAAGGTCCACAAAAATATGAGTCGATCCTTTCTAGGACTGCATGCACTTTACTGTCCCGATCATGGAATGTGGATTTTGTGTACTTCCCAAAAGTACATCCTTTGCATACATCTTGATGCTCAAGTGCTCCTTTGTGGAGGCCTGTGGTAATATGTTGCATAATATTCAAGGCGCCATGATGCAAATGGCCTAGTCTTTTGTGCCAAAGTTCACTGACATTGTGACTCTAGACCTTCTCTCCCTTAGTGTTTAATGCAAAAAAATCTTCCACATCTAGATTATATAGGTTCTTCACATGAACCCCGATTTGTGTCGCTTGTCTCATGGATATATGTCTCAGGAATGCCTATTTTTTCTGAAGGTCACATCATAACCACTTTCTTCCAAAATTGCAACAAAGATGATATTTTTCTTTAGGCATGGAATGAACATGGCATCCTTGAGCCTGGTGGGGAGCCCAAAGCCCTCATATAGGTGACTGTACCAACCTCAGTCATGCTATACCTTCCGTTATCCCCCATCTCAATGTGCATATGCAAATATTTTTCTTCCAGGTCACTAAAAAACTCTCTACACCTTATCATGTGGAAAGATACACTTGAGTCCAAGTACCACACACTCCCCATCACTATGTTGGTCATGCATGCGATGAGGGTAAATTCATACTCGAACTGTGAAGCTAAGGCTTCACCTGTTACTCCTCCTAACGTCTTCTTTCTTGCATTTTTGTGTGGACACTTCATGGCATAGTACCTGAATTCATGACAATGGAAGCATTTAATTTTGGATTAATCTTTCTTCTTTCTCCCTTGACTGGATTCTAGTTTGGATTGAGTCTTCTTCCCTTTTCCCTTCTTTACCTTTCCATCCAATGCAATTTTTTCTTCACTCTTTCCCTTTGATGAAGTCCCATCTTTGGTATTCCACCTTATTTCCTCTTATACCAAATCAGACCATAATCACTCCCAATTTAGTAGTTTCTCCCTCCCATTCACCGAATATTGATAGTTATGCTAGCTCTTGGGAAGGCCCAAAAGGGATAGGATTACCAAGTCTTCTTTAGGAACATTTACATTAACCCTGCCAAGTTCATCATGAAATTGTATGAACTTCTCAAATACTGTGGAATAGTGTCATTATTCTACATCTTGATACTTCAAAGTTTATCCTTGAGCGTGAGCTTCCTGTTGTCACTATTATTATTGAACAATTCTATTAGTGCTTTCCACATTGCAATTAGAGTTTCTTTTCCATGGATATCTGAGATAATGTGATCCCATACTCCCTATAAGATTATTCTCCTCGCCTTAGCTACATCTTGCTTCCATTGAGCATGGTTTTGGGCATCAGATCCCAGTGGTTGTGCAACATCTATATTTAGTATTCTAGCAATCAATTTTCATCCAATACCACCTCCATGTGATCCTTCCATGAAACAAAATAAGAGGTTCCTTCCAAGGCATACTCTAGCCTTAGTCCATTGAAGGCCATCTTCAACTCTGAAGATATCCTACTACACTGAACTCCAAATTTGAACCTTGTGAGAAACAACTTTGAAATTCCCACTCTAGTGTGAATCCTACTCTAATGCCATGTAGAAATTATGGTGTAGATTTGTAACTGCTCATGAAGTTTTGATCAAAATCACAAGGCACAAACCTAATATACTACTTTGCAGACATTGATTCACAATTTAGAACAAAAATTTTAGACATGCAGTAATAAATCACACACATGAAAATAGTAGTTTTGCTAGGGAAAACAATCTCATAAAATCCCCAATGCCTGCTTGCATTAATCTGCTGAATAGAGATGTATTATAATTTCTTTGCTCAACTGAGCACACCATGCAAATGCATAACCTATCTCTCTACTCACTAAGAAGCTATGAGCCAAAATTAGTTAATTTTTACCCCTGTTTGAGATTCTATTTCCTTGCATGGTTCCTTGTGAAATTAGGCTCCTATTATTTATGAATTTATGTAAAATGGATTGTGAAATTCCTTAGGCTGATCATCTGACTGCATGAAATACCTGTACACTCAATACTAGTCTACAAATGATGTTACACTTCCTTTGAATCTCCACCAAGACTAGGGAACTAGAATTCTCTGCATGCACTAGCTATTTTGGGTTGATTTATTAGTTAATTGGATGATCAC
>APFE030444730.1:0-15562 GCA_000404065.3 Pinus taeda | reverse complement strand
TGCTTAGGACCCTTGTTTGGTTTAGGACCATTCCTTTTAGGATACAACTTCTTAGGATTCTTTGAATTTGGTTGCTGTTGGGCAGCTAACACTTTCTTAGAAGAGTTTTCCAAGATTAAGAAGACCAAGGTGTAAGAGTTTTTATTATTCTCTTATTAAAGAATCACAAAAAGAATCAAAGGAAGGGGACTTGTAGGCTTTTCCTTGAAAAATGAAGGCTTCTCTTGTAGAATGGAAGGTGGAAACAAACACAGAGTAGGCTGGTCCCAACTCAGTAAGAATGGAATAGATAAGGTCACTATCTTCTTTCTTAACCTTAACACCTTCCAAGAGAAGTCTAAGGGTCTTGAACTTGGACAAAAAGTCTTCAATGTAAGAAAAATTATTGGGGTCCAATGTAAGCAACTCATTTTTGAGTTGATGGGCTTTAAGTTCATTTTTAATTCCAAAAACTTTAGTTATCAGTTTCATTGCTTCATCAGGAGTATCAATTTCTGCAATATGGAATCTAAGATCTGGAGAAATAGACATCCCTATTAACTCCCGTGCTTGATATTGCCTATTTTCCCATTTAGCTACCTTATCTTCATCTTTCGGATTGGTTTCTTGGCCTAAGGCTATTCTGTAGAGACCTTTACTTCTAAGTAAATCCACAATGTAGGACCACCATTGGAAGTAGTTGGTGTTGTCAAGAATAACTTGGCTTGGAATTTCCATTTTAACAAAAAACTGAAGCTATAGATGCTAAAACTAAGTGTTCCAATGGAAAGATCTCGAAAAATTAGGCTGGTTCAAAAAAACGGCTCTGAAAACGACTTCCAGATGAAGAAGTTATGGCTTTTTGAAGAAAAGTTGATGAAGAGGCTGATGAAGTGTGGGAATGTGCAGAAATGAATGATAGTGTTATAAAAAAAATCCACCCCCTTTCCAAACTTAATATAATTAGCTCAACAAAAAGAAGACTTGAACTCAAGACCTCTACTCTCATAAAGTAGCTTTGGACCAAATGAGTTAAACTAAAAGTTTATTAATTTTTGGAAAAGAAGAAGGGTTTTTTTTTTTTTTTTTTTACTGAAGCTTTGGGCTACATGCTTACTTGAGAAAGATCTTTTTCACTACAAAACAAAAAAACAAAACCCAACATGGACATACAAAAAAACAAAAACTTACGGCTTGAAGTTAGCTTTACCCGGAAACTAAATATTTTCCTTAATGTTTCTGATTTTCCGAGATCCACACTAAGGCACGGTGGAAAAGAGCATACGCATGAGAAAAATCCTTCCTTTCTGTTTCTGATTTACCTAGATTTCACAGAGTCACAGGGAAAGGAGCATACACAGAAATGAAAGGTAGAGATCCGGTAATAAAAAAGAGATAAATAAACCAAAATAAATAGAGAGAATAACTAGAAACTGCAAATAAATATTGTATACCTCCAGATCTTAAAAATGATGTAGCTAGGGCTACCAGAAACCTTTTCGTGTGAAACAAAAGGGGTTACTCACTGAAACAAATTCTCCTAACACAACAGAGCAGTCCTCTCGACTCGAAAGCAGTCAGAAATAATAGATCTAGGAAACTAAAGTCGGATGCAGTTCTACCGGCTTCAGATTTGGATCACCAATGGGCGTGGCCTTCAAATAGCTCTGATACCATGTAGCAATTTACAGGGTATGTTCCTTAGATAGAACACCAAAGGACACCACTCACAAATAGATCACAGATCAATACACCAGTATTTTTGACGTGGTTAAAACCCTCAAAGAGGGAAACAGTCCACGACCTGAGCCAACGCAGCCACTTCAGGAAATTTATTAAAAAAAGAATGAAATTTTACATAAGCTTCTCTCATGAATAGTTAACCTACAAATGACCCTCCATGCTCTTTAAATATATATCATGGACCAATTGGGTGGTAAGCCATGGATCAAGTGTCGGTAATACCGAGGAGAGAATGAACCGTCGGATCACTACATATCATGACTGTCGGATTGTAAGTTACAAAAGTACATAGTAAAGAAACACACTTTACCTAACTCTACACTAGAGCAATTTATATTTAACTATTTCCTATGTGTCAGAATATCCTAACACTTGATCCAAGAAAATGCTTTGAATAAATCCTTCACCAAACCATTGTTGAAAAGGGTGCACCTACTTGTATCATGTCAATGAATTGTTGGAAAACACTTGGCTCACCACTTTTGTCACGATCACCTACAATGTTAAAAGCTTTTGACAGTCGCACTTATACACCTTGTGGAATTTTAAGTAACCTGCAGATAGAACTAGGGGGAAAAACTGTAACTGTTGAAGTTGAGGTCATTGACAGACCCCTTGATTACAATATTTTACTAGGAAGACCGTGTGTTTAAATTATGGCTGCTATGGTTTTGGCATACTTTTGGCTTATCACTTTCCCTCATAAAGGCACAATTACAGTAATTGATCAACTCACCTTCTTTTCCTCTAGTTCACATGCAATTGAAAGTGTTCTATTCGTTCATGTATGCTCGCTATCTCTTCAGAACGTTGGAGTAGGTCTCTTCAAATATTCATCCCCAATGAGAACTTTTTCACTATCGTCACCATCACAAATGGCGGAAGTTGTAAAATTTGATACCTATGAAATTATATCTTCCACTTCATCTGACTCATGGAAGATTTCCAATAATTATGAAGTTGATATCCATAATAGAACCATGCCACTAAGCCCCATTAAGGTCACATAGCAATCAATCTTTTTGGCTTGCACGACAAATCCAAATCCATCTTTACCAATTGTATGGGTTGATTGTTCGTTAGAATATGGTACTTCCACTCATCCTTTTCATGTATATTTTCTACTGATGAAGGAATCATCCAATCAATGATGACAAAACAAGAACCATGGGGAGATTACCATCATCGATCCCATCTTCTAGATCACATAGAAGATATTCCAAATGAACTAAATCACCCTTTAATCATTGATTTCCTTTCGAATTCAATATTTATAGACATAGTCGATTCCGAATGAAACTTATCAAATATCGAAGAAACCATTTCTATCGATATTTCCACAAAACCTAGAATTGTAGAAAACATTCATGTTAGCAAATCTTGTTCTCCATCGAAACTTGAGACTTACTATGGTATTTTTTGTGAATTTCGCAATATATTTGCTTGGTCATATGAGGAAATGCTAGGTATTGATTCTAGTATAGTTGAACATGAGATTAAATGTATCCTAATGTCATGCGGTATGAAAACACCTCAATCCTATTCATCCGAAGAAGGCTACTTCCATAAAAGCAAAAGTTTGAAAAAAATTTGCATGTTGGTTTAATATACCCCGTTCCTATTACTGATTGGGTTTCCAATCTTGTTCCTGTCATGAAGAAACAAAGAACAATACTAGTGTGTGTTGATTATAGGGATGTTAATCAAGCTTGTCCAAAAGACAACTATCCCACTCCCTTTATTGACCAGATAATTGATGATTGTGCTGGATGTGAAATATTTTCATGTATGGATGGATTTTCCGGCTATAATTAGATCAATATCTACCTAGAAGACTAATACAAAACTACCTTTATTTGTCCTTGGGGCACATTCACATATAGGAAACTCCCTTTTTGTTTGAAGAATGTTGGGGAAACATTTTAGAGGGCAGTAAATTATGCCTTCCATGACATCAAAGACATTGTTCAAACATATCTAGATGACATACCTACTCATTTACAAAAATGGATTGATCACCCACAACATTTGAGAGCCATCTTTTTACGGTGCCGACACTACAAAATTCGACTCAATCCACATAAATGTGTGTTTTGTGTTGGTTCTGGTCATTCATTTGGTTTTGTAGTGTCCTAATAAGGAATTTGACTCAACCTTTGAAGGTTAAGGCAATTCTTGATTTGCCTCCACCTTCTAATTTAATTCAGATACAGAGACTCCAAGAGAAGGCTAACTTTCTAAGGAGATTCATTCCCAACTATGCTAAAATGGCTAAAGGATTTACTCATCTTTTGAAAAACGGAATTCCCTTCCATTGGGAGTAGGTTGCACAAACTTCCTTTGATTATCTCAAAGATACCCTGATTCGAGCATCATTAATATATGCTCCTATTTAACATAACAACAATTTATTGTATCTCACCACTACAGATACAACCATTGCTATAGTTTTAGTCCAAGAAGAAGATGGGATTGAACATCCGATCTATTATTTGAGTCATAATCTCAATGATACAAAAGTTAAGTATTCTTATGTTGAGAATCTAGCTTTGGCTACCATCCAAGATGTACAGAGTTTTTTAGATTACATGCAGCTCTGAAAGACCATTGTCATTTCAGATTTCAACCCTATGACATACATCTTCTCACATCAATTGCTGGGGGGAAGGTATTCAAAATGGATCATCATTTTGCAGGAATTTTATTTGGAATTCATCAAATCCAAGTCAAAGAAATCTTTGGTTTTTACTGAACTTATTTGCAACCTTCCCTCAACTGCCATCGACTCAACAACGAAACCATCAATTCTGGATGAGTCTCTGTTTCTGATCTCATCATCTGACCCTTGGTATGGATATATACTTATCTATATCCAAACCCAAAATTTCTGGCACAATACCTCTCACTCGCAACAATGATGTATTCGATATCAAGCCATATATTATCTCATCATTACAGACACCCTTTACCATCGCAGTATTGATAAGATTTTATGGAGGTGCCTCACACATGAGGAAGATGAAAAAGTTCTGAACAATTTCCATTCTGGTGCTTGTGGTAGATATTTATCTAGTTATGCTACCACACAGAAGGTTCTTTGTGCTGGTTACTTCTAGCCAACCATATTTAACGATTGCATTATTGCTATCAGAGGTTGTCATGCATGCCAAATTTTTTACCATAAAACTTGATTACGACCTGTACTACTTCATCTTGTCGTTGCTTTTGGACCATTTGAAAAATAGGGTATTAAGGAGCATGGGTATATTATTGTCGTCACTGACTACTTTACAAAATGAGCCGAGGCAGTGCCTACATTAAACAACAATGGTGAGCTTGTTGAACTTTTTTTCTTTAACCATGCGGTTGCATGGTTTGGTGTACCACAAGCCATAGTTACAGATCATGGTTCATATTTTTGCAATCACATGATGATTGAATTAACTGCCAAGTTAGGACTTTCACATGATAGTTCTACTCTTTATTATCCACAGGCTAATAGACAAGTTGAAGCCATCAACAAAATCCTTAAGCGAATTCTTCAATGAATGATAGGAGTTCACAAACGAAACTGCCATTTGATCCTGTACTAAGATTTGTGGGCTTACCAAACCTTGGTAAGAAACGTAACTAGATTCACACCTTTTCCTTTGGTGTATGGTCTAGAGGAAATCTTTCCAATATAATGAGAAATTGCATCACTAAAACTCATAATGAAATTGTTACCTTACACTTCTAATGAGGAAGCATGTTTCTTAGAATTCATCCATCTAGATGAAACACGTCATGAAGCTAGATTGGCCAACGAAGTGCATAAGAAACAAATTAAGGTGCAATATTACTGCAATATTAAGCCTCACATATTCTCTAAAGGAGACCTGGTCTTGCTTTATGATCAGGAAGACGATAAATTAAGAGTAGGAAAATTTGAACCACTATGGATGGGCCTCTATATTGTCAAGTGTGGTTTGGAAAAAGGTGCTTATGAGTTGCTTGATTATGATGGAATTCCATTTTCATAGCCCTGAAATGGGTTGTGTCTTAAACGTTACTAGGGTTGATTGTGCATAATAAAAGCACTGTATATATGCTTTGATTGTGTGTGTGTCACAGTGTGACTTTTAGAGTTTTTTATGTGGTTAGTAATCTACTTTGCATTTGTTGCAAATGTCAGAATAACTAGAACCATTTATTGATTATGTCAACAGTCCTAGTCGTAGTACGCAGAATCTATGTTCAGTAGCATGGGCCATATTCGCTCGAAGTGGCGAGTTAGTGAGTTTTCAAGGGATTTGTATGCTCATTCTACAAATAATATCACTGAGTATAGCGCATTGATCGAAACTCCTCTCTAATATCATTTTTCTTGGCATTTGCTGAATCATCATTAGGCTAGACTCACAACTTCTCATACTACAACTTACAAATGTTTATACTATCTGAAATCCAACTATTTATCATATGTTCCTAAGAGTTCATCTCTTCGAAAGACATTTTGATTACATTCAATATCAACACATTTCTAGGAACTTTAACACATTGATTGATTCTTTAGCAAATTATGTGTTAAACAAACATTTACGGCATACGTAGAAGTGAATTTTTAATTCACATCAATAGTTGAATAGGATTACACATAACCATATAAAAACATTGAAAGTAAAATAGATAGATGTTCAAATTTTTTACAAAAAATTGTGTCGAAGACATGTTGCTCATCTCACCTCAAAACCTTAAATGCATACAATAAATCATCCTAATTAGATCTAATGATGATCATGATAACACATCACTACCTAAGCTATCATACACAATAGCCTCATCCAATGGCTAGGTACACAAATAGTATGGCGTTGTAGTCTCATCGGTAACTCCTCGATCCATACATCCAGTATACCAAGGGTTAACCCCTCTATACAATCCTGCAACTCCACCAGTGCCTCGATTAGATCCAAATCCTGGAGAACTACTCTTTTGACATTTCTCCTCACTAGTTCACCCGCCTCCTGTTGATGACCCATTGGTCTAAAAATGCCAACATCTATATGCATAAGAAGATTTTTAGTTTAGTCTTAGAAAAATAAAAAACACAAAAAAATGTAAAAAATCAAAAACACATGGCCAGAACAGTTTACCTATAGTAACCCATTGAGCACCCACTGGAAATCTCAAATCTGGATCTCCATGAAAATCCATCCCTGCATATGGATGCTCCTCGATGAAAATATGTTGTCGAGGGAGCCAATTAAAGAATGCAGTAGAAAATGAGATTGATGACCGACCAAAATGTCTAGCCATCAACTCGACCCATCTTTGCATCTATGGACCTCTAAGACCAGTTAAAATTAGTGACACATGCTGAGGAAGCATAAATGGAATTCTCTCCAAAGTAAAAGCAGTCAAGATCAAACCATAGCCAAAATTTCCGTCTTACCACTCTTTACTTTGTTAAGCTCCTTTTTCATCGAGGAAAGTACTGCCTCACACCAGTTGAATATATTTGGCTCAAAGCACTCAAGCACATACTACATGTATGATCTATTCACCATATGAAGTCTCACACTACTCACCAACTTTGTGAGAGTAAATAGGATTGTTCGCAAGAGAAAATCATGAACATCCCTAATATTTATTTTCTCGTCTTTGCTAGGTTGTGTACCTAATTGGTAGAATTGTTGAATGTAGTACCTCACTGATTCACCTCCATGGGCAGAACCTGAAAGAGAAATGGGAGCACCATGTCTCGACGATCCTGTGAGAAAGTAAATATCATCGATCAATATAGGGAGCACTTTGTCCCCTATGTGAGAAGCATGTTCCCCTAGATCCCATGAATGAACCAAGAATTGCAATAGTTCTAACTGTTGCCTCATCCTAGATTACTTGAAATATTTGAGTAACCCAAAATCTCTGAGGGCCTCTATAGTACTAGGATCATTTAGGGCAACCATATCATGTTCTTCGTGTTCTCTTTCATGCCAATTAATAGCCATTCTAATCCGATCAAAGTCTAAAATGACACCACAAGCTTAGTCAGGATCCATTTCATGCAAAACACTAAAGAGATTTTGGGTAAAACTGATGAAACAAATTTCTAAACTGAACCTAGTGTAGCCTTCATCTTGAAACATTGTGCTATAGAGTAGTTAGTGTTCTGCTTGACTACACTACAGTGTAGTTTTTGATGCATTGGGTTGCATTGATCCCAGGGCATCGTATATTTTCCCTAAGGACCACAAAACCCTAAAAGATTTGCCTAAAACTAAAAAAAAATGACCTTAAATGAGAGACAAGAGGTAGATCTCCTACCTAGTCCTGACAGTACAAAGAATGATCAACAAAATCTCTCACAATCAACTACAAATTTCAAGGTAAAATTTAGTTCAGAGCACAAGAACTGAATGGTAAATGTCAAATGGTAAAAATGACTTGGTAAGTTCTTGTTTTATGGTTATTTCATGTTCATTCAATGAATAAACTATAGTTTTTACATATTTTTAGCAATAAAATAGGTATGTTTAATCCATTTGGTGGTTCTTTGAGTAGGTTTACAGTTGACATAGTGAATTTGATGTGCATGATCACAAATTGTACTTTTGACCACAGAGCATAATTTTATCTCTTTTTCAAGCTCCGTTAAACACTGAAAAATGAAACCCCTTGGAGTCCTCTTTAAGATCTTTTTAGACTCTCGAAATATGAAAATATTTCCAAGTGCTTGTCCTTTTCAGCTTGTAAATGGATTGGAAATGACATCTACTCAGTATAAGTTTAATCCTTTTCTGGACTAAGATATATTACTTAAAAAAAGGAATACGTTGATCGAACATGGTCAATAGGTTATCTCTTGTATTATTTTATGCTTTTTCAAAATTGAGAGACAAATTTATGAAAAGAACTTGTGGATTTTTCTTTTTGTCCCTGATGAAATTCTCTAAACATGAAAAGGACCGAGTTCTCATTCTCGTTAAACTCGTTAAGGCATCAAATAGTGACAAAATTATCTCTCATGACAAGATTGAGTTTCACCTTTTCTGGACTCGTTAAAACATCACATAGTGATGGATTAACCCAAATGGTGGAATTACACTTCTATCATATGTTATCCTCCACAAGGTTGTTAAAAAATAAAGAGATATTGGTTAGCAATGACTAGGGAAAATGGGAAAAGGGATAAATCACTTTATGGTAGCAAGTCACTCTTGAACATGACACTTTCACTTCATCTCTGTCAACATTTGGGTTGGGTTATCTACTTGATGGTTATCATACCTATGGTCTATCACACCATCCATCACTTTGGTTTTGGGTCAATGCTGCCAATTCATTCAGTGTCACCGACATGTTAAAGAGAAGTCACTAAGTAAATTTCATCCTTTGCAATACTCATAAACCTTCATTTTCATAACCACCATTCCTAAACATTGTGTCGTCAACCACATTTTGTCTTCAAAACCATTACACTTGTTTCATGTCATTGATGGGGGATACATCAAGGCCCTCCTGCGATGAGTTTCGTCTTGTGGAGATCAGCAAATTATCTAGGAAGTTGACTTAGAAACACCCTTCCAGTGCCTTGAAGCTTGCATACATCAATGGCAAGTTTCTCACTTCCGATGACAGGTTGACATAAATTGCCTTTGATCAAAAGACTTTGTATGGTGTTCAACATCAAAACATCTATTCACACCATGCAAAACATATTGTACTACCTTGAGAATCATTATCATTATTAGTGATTTCTCTCACATCTGTTAACAACTTACATCATTGGCTGGTAATCAGACAGTGTCTTCCCATGTTCAACTTTAGATCACATTTTCACATGGTTAGAAACGTACTTGAGCAAATAATTTGACAAGATAGAAGACCTTGAATCTAGTTTCATGCATTGAGGTTGTGATTTCAAGAGAGTACTAAATCATCTATACGATGTATTTACACAAATGGTCATCCTATCATGGATCTATATCTGTAAACGACTATCTAATTCATGTACATATAATGAAAAGTTTATATGTTGAGTATGGGTATCCCTTCCCTTAGCAGTTCATGAAAAATTCAAAGATATCATGATATTATGTATTGTAATTGAAGCAGGTCACCATCCACTTCAGATCATCCTCATCACATCATAAAGCATATCACTTGACACTATCATTTTCGACTTCATGCTTTAGGGGGCAGTTGTTACAGGTCTATTTTGGCACACCATTCCCAATGATTATATTTGTACCATTAGGGCTCATCAAACCCTAATTTAGTTGCTACATGCCCTAGAAAAGTCATCAAATGGGATGCTTTCATCCATGAAAGTTTCCTAGCTTGAAACCCTGTTGAAATGCCTCCTTAGGACACCGGCGTAGCCTTGGTCAGGGGAAAATGCATTGCAGAGCAGGCAGGCCCATTCAGACTAGAACTGCAGTGCACTTAGGCCCACTTATACCTACGCAGGATGAGAATGAGTGAAATTGGCATAGGATTCTACGAATATTCCTTTATTCTAGAGTATTCTAGAAGGATGCTCAACTCTTATCTCATCCTATGAGCTTGAATTTGTATAGTCTATGGATCATTAGTGTTATAGACATATTTGGGCACATCAAACCCAAACTTATATGTTAATGTATTAGGGGCTTATCAAACCCTAAAAAAGTAGTTTCATACCCTAAAAGAACATAGTCATCTGAATACATCATTCCCTAAAAGTTCCATCTGAGAAACCATCCAGAAATTGCCAAAATTGAACCATACTGACTACTCCACTGGCAAAGTGTGATGCATACTGAGTGGTACACTGCCAAGGTGCGATGCATACTATTTAGGCCTTCTATAGGCTGTGATGGGAGAGGATGGAAAAATGTCTAGGACATTTGTCAGTTTATTACTCATAGAATCTTCTAGAACATTCTCCTATGCCACCTGTTGAGCTCTAAATTTGCCCAAGGATGAATAAGGAATCTAAGAAAATCTCCAATCCCTTCCCTTATGGAATCCATTGTAATAAGTGGAATGACACTAATAAAACCCCATGGATGACTCACACCCTTGCAAACATCTATAAATGGATCCCTCATCCAAGAGATCTAGGGGTTGAAATATTGTGAATTGCAAGGAAGTGCTGATAGTTTGTAATTGAGGATAGAGTATTGTATTGTTGGAGTGATCTTGCTATTTCATGAGGTGAAGAAGGATTGAAGCTGGGAGGATGATGTTGGATCAGGCAACTAGGTTGTAATTCTCCTTTCTATTAATAAAGCAAGTTTTCTTCCATATGATTGTGCAATTTTGAATGTTATCATTTGTGAATGATATCATTTGTTCATTATATATCTGATTATGTAATGTTTATGTTGTAATAGATCATGATGCTTTGACGGTTCCTTGTTGCTATACTTGCGAAGGTACTCTACAAGCGTGTTAAGTATGGCGAGGAGTTGTAGGATCTATGAAAGGGGAGAGAGATCAAGCTAAGGCTTAAATGGAAGTTCCAGGTTGGTCTTATTATCTTTCTCTTATCTATTTACACATAGAAGAAATCATTGAGTTTCTCTAAACTGTTGTTTCTAGGGAAGCTGCCAAACCTAGAGAGCTAGCATTCTTTAGGAATACTAGTTTTCCCATAAACAAATTGGTGACTCCGCTGGGGAACCGAATAGATGTTTGTTTTTTGCTATTGTTTGTTCAGTGTTCATTTTGATAAAATATAGCCAGAGTCTAAAGTCAGCCAGGTAGCCTTCGAAATTCTCTTGCTCTACAATTGCATAGTAGATGAATGTTGCTTCAGTCGATCTTTGGTTTAGTTTATGAATTGAACATTTTACTTGAAAGCACATCTAGATGTCCTTTTGGTAGCTCAGTAACCTATCAAGACACTCCATCATACTTTTCCCATCATTGTTCATGGAAACCCACCTTAACTCATTGAAAACAACTCCACATTTCAACCGAAACCCATTTCAGTTGTGCTCCCTGGACCATCGCATTGTCTTTCACTATCACTCAGTATGCATCGCACCTCTTGAATGTAGTAAGTGCAATGCATCTCAATTTATGTGAAGCCTAGGTGAAATGATTGACTGAACACTTTTTTCCATCTAGAAATTTAGGGGTTCTGACCTTGTTTCCAATTTTGTTTGGTTGTTTTTGCTTCAAACGAATAGTGCCTCTTTACTGAAACTTACTTGCATCACTTAGATCAGCCTCGATTACATTAGGATTAGTGAATGTTTTTTGTGTATTTTTTCATTATTTACAATCCTTTGTCGAAAAGCTGTTTAAATCGATTTGTCACTTTGGTACAAAAAGTGTCATAATTGTTGTTTTGTGTTGAAAAGAGAAGTGTCATAAATTCTCCCTTCACTTGATAATCAATTAAAATTTTCTTCATGTATTTGGTTTGATTTGTTTATATTCGAAGTTTCAAAAGCATTTTTGTTTCAAAATTGAAAGTGTCGTTTAGAGTCCTCCTTTTGAAGAAAAAATTGTTGAAAATGTCATTTTGAGTGAAATATTTCATATCTTTGTTGCATTTAGTTTTCCTTTTCGGCATTTTTTCACATTAAGGAAAGCGAAATCAAATACATGCATTTGCATTTAGAATTTTTTAATTTGTGTGGAAAAAGATGATTTAGGGGAATGCACTAGTGTGTGCTCTTTACTCTTTTCTTAAAAGCACCATTATCTTATTTCCCTAGTAGCTAGGATTTTCATTGCTCAAATAAACAAAGATTGTTTATCATTGTAGATTACATCTTAGGAATTTCAAATCATCATCATGCGGTGAACCATTGAAAGGAAAACTCTAAACAAGATCAACTTTAAAATGAATTTCAACAAACCTAACAATGCTTTGGAACTTAGTGCACCATATCTAGAGGTCTAGGCTAGTGATGTGTTCCAGCGTTGTGAAAACTAGTGGCTATCATTTTCATTGAAGGTTGGGTGATTCCTCCTCCTTGATATGATGAGTGCTAGCACAGACTTGTGCTCCCTATACCATCACGTATATATTGGGAGACCACAATAGGCTTAAATCCTTTATCCATAGGAAAATGAGTCTGCCACCTTATTGATTGCAATGCACTGAACACAACATTCGAGAAGGTTTACTACCGTACATAAATCCTTGGTAATTTATTTTTAATTTATCATCAAGGTGTATATTGTAGTTTTGTGATTGGTTTGGTAATCCCTCTGTCTAGATTTTCTAGAGTAGTAACTTTCATTCCCTTTTTACTATTTAAAATAAAAGGTCCATCTGAGAAATTGTCCTTTTAGGCTCACTAAAAATCAAAGGAGAGTAGAGTCATCTTTAGATTTTTCTCGACTCTTAAAAACTGAAAAATCAAAGTTGTATCCAAGCATCATTAAAATTAATTGAATTCAGAATAACATCCCTATTCCATAGTTGATCTTAGGTTGAGGCATATGGCGATAAATCTGTAGTCCACTGATCAAGAAATCACTTTTTATGGGAATCCTAGTCCTTTTCCTTCTTTTGGAAATATTGGTGCTCCTTATATGGCTACATTGTCCCGTTTGAGACTTATGTTGGCCTGCCAGTATGGTTGTTTTCAACCTTTGTTGTTCAAAATGTCATGATTTCTCCACAATCGGGTACACCTTCAATTGGACAAAATCAACCTCCATTTGATCCTAAAGTTGACCCTTTTCCTTCTTCCTCGTTTGTTTCTTCCTCCCCTTCTTCTTCGCTTGGTGAAAGTATTGATACTAGTAACCAGGTGACTAAGAAGAAGAAGAAAGGGCAAGAGAAGAAGAAGAAGCCAATTCAGCAAGGGGGCAACCAAGCAACCATGGCTCTAAATGCAACATCTGATGAAAATCCATCCATTAAGCTTCACAAACCCAAATATCCATGCATAACTTGTGTGAGAGACGATTTTCATCGAAATTGTCCTTACTTTCCTCATATCTTGAAAGAATGGTCTTCCCGTTCATGTCATCCCATGTCATCAACCTCTAGAGATTATGTTGGTAACACACCATCAACTAGTGATAGTAAAGTTCGTCGATAGAAGGGAAAGGTCATGATTCCATGTAGGTTATGTGAAGGTAATCATTCCCTTCACCTTTGTCCCTTTTTTGATGAAGCCAAAAGAGTGTTGGATAACCGTCCTGCTTCACCGTAGTGACTTCCATATGGTTACAGGAAACTCTCCTCAAATCCTTCACTAGTCGAGGAACTGACTAGCCAAAATCCACCGTCAGTCGAAACCGCTCTCTCTGAAAGTGAATCCTATGAATATATACCCGACCAAAATCAACAGGTCGAGGTGATAGTTGACCCGATTTCACCTTCAACTAATCATACCTTTCCCATAGAGAGTGAAAATGATACCATTCAAGTTCATTTTGTTACTTCAAATTCTAATGACCATGGGGGCAATTTTCCTGTTCCATCAAGGGAGGAGGAAAACCCCCCAGTTCTTGTAACTCAAGGGGTTAATTCTCTTGTTTCATCGGTACCCCTCCAAGTAGTCTAGTCACTTCCTTTGATTGGAATCGACTAGCAAGATCCCACCTTCCTTCTTATGTGCCTTTCCAAACCATAGTACAAGTTTGTAAAATGATTGTGTTTGGCACTATTATAGATGAAGATGCATCAATGAGTATCCTTTCCTCAACTGCTTCGAGAGTGCTTGGTTCACCACCACTTGTCCACATTACACAGAATCTGTTAGGCTTTAACAGAGTAACCAATCGATAGGGATCCTTCCTAAGTTACCTATCACTTTGGGAGGAAAATCCATTCATCTAAATGTAATGGTAGTCCTAGGACCTTTATACTACAATTTAGTTATTGGGCGTGACTATGTTTATAACATGGAAGCTATTGTTTCAACACTCTTCTGAGTGACGTGTTTCCTGCATGAAGGCAATATTGTCACTGTTGACCAGCATTCATTTCCTAGTCCAAATATAGCTCCAGTCAATCATCATCCCTAAGTGGTCCATTTATATTAACTGTATCATCCCCGCCACAGGTTAATTATTTGGCAACATGTTCCTACATCAGCTGGCAATCAATTCAGTGATGTTGTACACCATGTACTAGGGGCATTGGAACTAGATTTCTCCTTCATGACCTCTTACGAGTTGTGATCGAGGAGTTAGAGGATAGCTTGTTGTCATGTGTCAACCTTGTTAAAAAAAATGAAACAAGGACCCCTGGAGAAAGGTTCAAAGTCAAGTCTCTAATTAGATCTCGTAAAATCCCAGTCGAGTTTTTCACTTGATCTCATAAAAGAACCTTCATCCCACCCACCTGATAGCCATGAGTAGTCTACTTAGGTGAATGTAATGAAACTTAGGGGACATGCACCTAGTGTAAAGATAAGTTTCCCTATAGGTTATGTGATTGTTCTATCACACCATTCACCATTGTCTATCTGGACGAAGTCTGCCTGTAGGTTATGTGATTGGTCTATCACACCATTCACCTTCGTCCATCTGGATGAAGCCAAAGAGGTGTTAGATAATTGTCCTGGTTCGTTGTAGTAACTTACATCTGGTTACAGAAGACTCTCCCTTTCATCATGCTGGGGGCATGCAAACCATTTTCAAGCATAGTTTTTTCATTTTGAGCTTGTGTAAAAATGAAACTAAATCTAAGCATAGTTTTTAGTTTCAAGCTTGTGTAAAAGTGAAACTGAATCCAAGCATAGTTCCCCATGGTTCAAGCTTGTCTAAAAATGAACCCATTTTCAAATTTTAACCCTTGTGATTGCCATTCTATCAGCTTTTTAAGCCTTGGTTGTTTCCACATCATCACCACCATCTCTTTAGCCGATCATACTCTTTCACTTGGTTGTTTTAC
>APFE030444725.1:0-13537 GCA_000404065.3 Pinus taeda | reverse complement strand
TTTTATTTATTTACCATACCTCCACTTTACTTATATTTTTATTTGTTTACATCCTTGCATGTATATATGGTGACTTATGGAGTAATATAAAAAATGTTTTATTTATTTACCATACCTCTCATTTATTTATATTTTTATTAATTTACCATATCTCTTTTATAAATATGGTATTTGGCCCCAAGGATTCACTTAAATAAAACCTATTCTTGAAAATGGGCGAATGGATTCACTTAAATAAAACCTATTCTTGAAAATGGGCGAATGGAAGGTTGTAACTCCTAATTTCAAGGGCTAAATTTACCTTTTTTACCCTCTCCCTTAAAATAAGGTGGGCTATTTGAGGTGATTTGTGAAAATGTACTATGATACAAAATATTCACCCACTAAAAATTAAAACCCCTTAATTTCGCCAAAGGGCGAACATTCGCCCCTAAAATTATCCTTGTTGCAATGTCCATTCCATGATATACCCTCTTTATTGTTTGATTGTATTTTGGACCTTTCTTTTGATTTTGTTTTGTCTTTTAACTATGAAATTGAAAATACTTGGTATCATGTCTATTTAAACAACAACCAATGATTGAAGATGAAATTAGTATTACGCGATATTGATTGGAATCCTTGTAGTTATTTTTTGTTAAAGGATTTTCATGTCTATCAGAAAAGTTTACATTCATATTGTTATTTGAGCACATGTTGTTTATATACTTGACCAAGTTCATTTGTTAGAAAATCAAATGTTGTTACGAATAAAACGATAAGGATTAAACATCACACCTCAGATTATTTGTTTTCACAAGTTTTCTATAACTTGATATTTTTAGCATGTAACTTAGTTGACATGATTGTGCTTAAGCTTTCCTTGAAAGTTGAATACTGAGTTACTAAGGTGTTATTATTGTTGGAAATAATACTGAGAGGGGGGGTGAATCAGTATTATCTACTTCTTTTTCTTATTTGTTCTTTGAATTAGTTTTGCATGTCAGTACCATAAAATAATGAGCATGAACAAAGAAAACAGATAGTCACACCAAAGAACACAAGATGTAAGGTGGAAACCCAATGTGGATGAAAACCACCTGCTGCAATATGTCTCTATCTTCTTTCAAATTAGAAACTCCTTTTTACAATGGTTTTGTACTGGTGCAGTCCTTTACCAGTACGCAGGCTGCAACCTGCAGAGAGCTACAACTCTCTCTCATTTTCCAGTTTCTCCTGGAAGGGAGCTACAACCCCCTACTTCTTTTACAAGGACCACTTTTCATAAATTTTCAAACTGGATCCATAAGCATCAAATGATCATCAAGTATAAGAGAATCACCCAGTCAACTGTAGTAACCAGATCAACAATAATAGGACCAAACCCAAAACACAACAATGATAAACAAAGATTTTAAGAGAAGTAAGCACCCTGCTCAACTGCTAGCCTGCTTACGTAAGCACCCTGCTCAACTGCTTGCCTACTTACAGTACTCACCCTGCTCAACTGCTTGCCTGCATACAAGTACGCACCCTGCTCAACTGCTAGCTTGCATACAAGTATGCATCCTGCTCAACTGCTAGCTTGCGTACCTCGCTCTGAGTCCATTGAACTGCCTACAGTCATCCGCACCTGAAGCCCTTCTGTGCCTGCGTACCGGCGCACCTGAAACCCTTCTGTGCCTATGTACCGGCGCACCTGAAACCCTTCTGTGCCTGTGTACCGGCGCACCTGAAACCCTTCTGTGCCTGCGTACTGGCGCACCTAAAACCCTTCTGTGCCTGCGTACCGGCGCACCTAAAACCCTTCTGTGCCTGCATACTGGCGCACCTGAAACGCTACGCTCCTGTGTATGTACGCACTTTTCTCTCACTGTACTTGCGTACCTTTGGGCATAGATGATTTCAAGACTTCAGAAAGAACCCAGACAGTCAGATCTACAGATCTGAACATGCGCCGAAGAGATCTTAGTCCATCAGTAGATTCGCCTAATTTAGATCTAGACTAGATCTTGCCCTCATAAGATATTCAACCAAAAAACATGCTTAAGCCAAATGATCTCCTTTGCTTTATATAGGCAAGCTCTTCCTCAAATCAAGGATCATGGGGCTCAATAATAATAATAAAATAAACAATACCACGGGCCAAAACCATGATAACACAATACTGTCGGCTAAATACCATGAGAAAACCCCATGTGTGGGCGCTTAACTGCCTTGAAGTGTGTGCACTGCGGGTACGCACCCAATGAATGGGTATCCTGTGGGTATGTACGCACTTTATATAAGACACGCCTGCGTGTACGCACCTTTTGAATGGTGTGCCTGCGTACTCCTTATTTTCTTCAATATTTGAGAGCTGTTCATCAATGTTTGTTATTGACCTGTTGTACAGTGATCCATCACCTGTATGGGTTGCCATCAAGGACAACACTTTAGCCATAATGCCAACAATTATTTATGGTGACCTTTTATTAGCTTTGTTTATATAGGTCATCTGACCACATTATAGTGACCACTATCGCCCAACTAAAGAAAACTTGTTCGAGTTTCTTACTTGTATGGGACGGAAATGGCTTTGACATTACTGATGTTGAGGAATATGTCATATAAACTCTTTATAGTCTACTTTAGTTTATATTTTCATGTTCATTGTCTTTCATGTCTTATGCTCTGCATTGTATCTTCTTTTGTTTTCGGAAAATGAACTCAGTATTGATGGTAAGAAGCAGGAATTGAAGAGAGGAGAGCAATAACACTAGAGTGACAAATGTAAAGAGAGAGAGGGATGAGATTTGGTCTAGCGATACCCTTAGAGCCAATATCCCGCATAATACACACACATAGAGACTGATGGTCAAGTCTTCAGAGTTGGTGAATTCACTTCCAATGCCTTGGCAACACAATGATAATGTTTTAAAGTGATGAAACATCATTTCATGTGTAAATTGTAGTCCAACCAATATTAAGTTGGAAATTTATATTGTAATACTTAACATTTCATATAATATAATTTGTGGTTGAAATTATTTATAGTTGCATTTGATATTCTTTAGTATTGTAATTAACATATGCAACTTTTCTTTTTCATATTAGATGGATATGCACATTGTATGACATTTTTTAAATCATACTAATTAATTTACGTTGATTAGTAATGAATGCATAAAATCAATCTAAAAGTACTAAATTAGTAGTTTATATTGATTAGTGATGAACACAAATAAAATAAAATAAAGATACGACTAAATTAGTCATTTATATAATGAATATGAAACTACCAAAAAATATAAATTACTACGACAAATGATAAATTTATGATTACAAATGATGAATAAATTTTGCATATATATGACTATTAGTAGCTAATTTACAGTATCTTATAACATGACCAAAATGTAGTCATATTTCTTTGGTCATTAATTGGTTTCAAACGATGACTAAAATTTGCATATATATGACTATTAGTAGCTAATTTACAGTATTTTATAACGCGACCAACATTTTGGTCATATTTCTTTGGTCATTAATTGGTTTTCTCGGATGATCATATAGTAATATATTTTGTTGTATATTTGATCATTAATTGTAGCAATTAATGACTAAATCAATGGCTAAATTAATAACCAAATTTATGACTAAATATACTATTAGACAATAAAATTGAGACAACCAATTAATGACTAAGCTAAAAATGACTAAAAATTGGTCACATTATAAGACATTGTAAATTAGCTACTATTGGTCACCGACTGAAAAATGGTTGTTTATATGCAAATTTTAGTCCTTTTTTTAGTAATTAACTAGCCATTTTGTACTAGTGGTTTCCATGCTTTAGGATAGAGCCTCTGATGTGATATTCTTGAAAGGAAAGGTGTTCCTTCTACACATAGCCATAGGTCAAGTAAAGAAGACAGGGTCTCAGGTGAAGAATCTCTATAAGTTTGAGGTAGAGGAGTGTGTTGCTTTGAGCACAAAAATAGAAAGGGTGCAGAGCCGAGATGTTGGTGAGTTGTGGCACAGGTGATTAGGCCACTTGCATCATGGGGCTTTGAAGATATTATAGTGAATCTCTACCATTCTTCCCAAAGGTACGTTGGAGCAAGTTGATACATCCAAGGGGTTTACATTGGGAAAATACACCAAGTCTTCATTTCATGATAGAGACATTCGAGCAGAGAATATTCTAGACTTAGTACATTCAGATTTGTGTGGACCATTCTTGGTAGAATCCATGGCCAAACACAGGGATTATGTTATATTTGCTGACAACGTTTCTAAAAGATCTTGCATATTTTTCATGAAAAAAAAGGATCAAACGTTCACAAAGTTTTCTGAGTTTAAAGAATTGGTGGAGAAAGAGTCAGGCAAGAAGGTTAAATTTCTATAGGGTGATAATGGTGGTGAATATGTCTGAAACAAGTTTAAGAAATTTTGTGCAGCGGAAGGGATTAAATGGGAGTTGACGGAACCCCATATCCCTCAGCAGAATGGGGTGGCCGAGAGGAAGAATAGAAGCATACTAGGGGAAGTGAGGGTGATGTTCCATGATCAGGGCCTACCACTACACTTGTGGAATCAAGCACGCAACATAACAATTTCTGTTTAGAATCGTAGCCGAAATCAAATGGTTGGGTTGAAGACACCATAGGAGGCTTATTCCGATAAGAGGCCATATGTTGGTCACTTAAGGATTTTTCATTCATTGGTATATTTCCATGTGACCAAAGATGCATGAAAGAAGCTTGAGCCGACATCAAAGTTAGGGATATTTGTCGGGTACACTTATACACCTCACAACGATCAGGTGTATTTGTCGACCAACAGGATGACAGTGGTTCGCAGGGATGTCAAATTCGATGAGGGGAAGGCCATGAAAGTTTCCTTTGAGAGGGATCTTGAGCTACATGTGGATGAGGATATTTTAGCTCATAAGGTTGAGGAGCCTCATATTGATGTGGAGCAGCCACATGTAGAGGATCTGGGAGTGGAGACATCCACTCAGGCAAAGTCTTCTAGAGAGGGAAGAAATTGTACGAGAGAGGCTGATAGATTCTTGGATGATGTACGAGAGAATTTGGAGCACCCACTTCTCAACATAGGTAGAGGAGGTCACCTAAGAGGTACATTAGATACATGGCTCTTATGGGAAAATGTGTTGTGATAGAGTGATCTTCCTTTAAGAAAGAAGTGCAACAGTCGGTTTGGGTTGATGTCATGATGGATGAGTATGACTCCATAGTTCGTAACAATTTTTGGGATGTCGTCCCAAGAATAGAGGACAAGTTAGTGGTGAGATCTCGTTGACTTTACAAGGTAAATAAAGCTGCAGATGGTAGTGTGGAGAAGCATAACGCTGGATTTGTGGCCAATGGATTTTCACAAGTAGAGGAGATTGACTATGATGAGACCTTTGCTCCTGTTGCAAGGTACTCGTTGATCATATCTATATTGGCACTATCAGCACAGATGGGTTGGAAGATACATCAAATGGATGTGATGATAGCCTTCCTTAATGGCATGATTGAGGAAGAGGTGTACATAGAGCATCCTGAAGGTTTTGAGATCTTCAACCATGAGTCGCATGTGTGTCGGCTCAAGAGAGCGTTGTATGGGCTGAAGCAAGTAACCCGTGCTTGGTACACTAGGATAGATAGCTACTACACCAGGTTAGGCTTTGCAAAAAGTGAAGCACGTGCGAACCTATACCACATAGTTGTGGAAGGTAAATTGTTGATCATTGTACTTTATGTTGATGATCTCATACTGACAGGTGATGTTCAGTTGATCAAATATTGCAAGGAGGACCTTGCAAGAGAGTTTGAGATGAAGGACATGGGGCTCATGCATTACTCTCTTGGAATGGAGGTATGGTAGGGAGATGGGGAGTTGTTTGCATCTCGGGGCAATTATGCCAATGAGAGACTCAGGAGATTTCACATGGAGAGAAGAAAACTCGAGAAGACTCCTCTAGTGGATAACTGGAGGAAGGAGGATGCTACTTCAGGGGAAGTAGTGGAAGCTACTATTTACAAGAACCTTGTGGGTTCACTCATGTACTTGGTGAACACGACCATATATGTGCTATGCAGTTAACCAACTTAGTCAAGTGATGGTTAGCCCTACAAAGTTGTATTGGAAGGTAGCAAAGGATGTGTTGAGATACCTCAGGGGCATTTCTAAGTATGGATTATGGTACATACTAACATAGGGAGTAAATATTCAAGGCTTCACTGATGCATATTAGGAAGGGAGTCCATCCGACTGAAAGAGCACATTAGGAAGGATCTTCAGTATTGGGTCAGTAGCATTTTCTTGGTACAGTAGGAAACAGAGATCAGTTGCACTCAGTTCAGCATAGGCAGAGTACATGGTTGTGAGTCAGGCAACATGTTAGGCCATCTAGATGAGGAAGATCCTGGTTGGTTTGTTTGGCTAGCAGATGGATCTAACTGTTATTTACTATAATAATCAGAGTTGTATCAAACTCTCTAAAAATATCGTTTTTCATGGTCGGTCCAAGCATATTGATATCCGATATCATCATCTCAGAGACTATGTATTCAGGTAGATTATGTTATTAGAGTACATTCCCACAAAGGATAAAGATGCTGACATTTTAAAAAAGGAATTGTCAAGATGTAAATTCAAGTCACACAAAGACGGGATCAGGGTAGCTGATAATCCCTTTCTTGTTGAGAGGGAGTGTTGAGAAATGGAAACAAGAAATTCCAGTTTAAATTTGTCCTTGAATTTAAACTATGAATTAACATTGAATTATATTCTCATAGAAACTTATAAATAGTTAATTAAGCTTAATTAACTTAATTAACTTAGGAATTTTGAGTTGGAAACTTATATGAAGTCATGTATATGTTCTCCCTAAATTTTACGGGTGCAGTATGAGTTTTGATTGAGTTGTAAATTAGATAACTCAGTTTACTAAGTTATATTCAGCTAAATTAGTTCCAAGTTATTTGTGGAACAAATAGAGAGTTAACAGTTAGTTGGTGCACTAGTGCATCCACAACTGTAACTCTAGTTAATTGAAGAGTCCCTTATTAGAAACTCATGCATGCCAATTTTGAGAAAGACCCAGTTGAGGCTAGAGTTCAAGGACATTGTATTGTCTGTTGTATGATTTATTGAGTTGTAAATATCATGCATGCAATCATAGAAGGACCTATGTTTGGATTGCACAATTTTGGAAGCATGAATTCCCTTTAAATACAGACTATTCATCCTAATAATTACACAAGAGATTAGGGGCTTGGAGAGCTACTAAATAGGCTAACGATTTGGCTCGAGCTTGCTTGTGAGTTGAGAGAGTTGAGCATACTTGTGAGGAATTGTTCTAGTAAGAACATGCTTTATATCTTCACTCATATTTCTGATATATGCAATACAGATAGCAAGGTTTTGAGTAGTGGATTTCCCCATATACATCTTGTGTTATGTGTCATTGATTTTTCTTTTTCTTGTTCATATTGATTTCATCAATCTATTTGCTTTTATTGGTTGAAAGTAGAAGTAGATTCTTTTCCTGTGCTTTAGTAAATTGCATGAGCTTGTGAATCTAGAGGATATTCTACAAAGTATATATATATATATATTATATATATTATATATATATATATATATATATATATATATATATATATATATATATATATCTATATATATATATATATATATATATATATATATATATATATATATATCTAGAGGATATTCTACAAAAGTATATATATATAATATATATATATATCTATATTATATATATTATTCTATATATATATATATATATATATATATAATATATACTTTGTAGAATATCCTCTAGATATATATATATATATATATATATATATATATAATTATTATATATATATATATATATAATATATAATGAAAATTATCATAAATAATATAATTTTAAACTTAATTAATTATTTAATATTCCAAATACTTAATTTACAAAATATATGAATAAAATAAAATTGAAATTGAAATAAAATTTAAATTCACATTCACGTGACTTTAAACTAAATCCTTTTTACCACAGAAGAAATATGTACACATAGTTGGGTGTGTTTAGAAGGAGGCAAATTGGTCGCGGAATGTCATAGCACCATCTAAAAGACAATGCAGCCTTTTGATCTCATAGTTTCCCGACCACCGACTTTCTTCTAGCAGGGCCCCTCAAAAGAAACATATATGTATAAATGACCTCGTTATAATTTATCATTTTTGTATTTTCATATAACATATTATTCGATAAAATTAATTTAATTTTTTTATATATTTTTTTTTTGAATAAATTATACTTTTAAGATAAAATGTTTAAAATATGGGAACATGTTGTCCCTTCTTTCAAGAAAAAAATGAAGTATTGAAGCTGGATTTGAATTGGCTGAGGAGTGTCAGTAGTCGAGAGTGTCTAGAGAGACCATTCAAACCACATTGGTCGATGCTACTAGAGCATATGCCGAATCCACTAGCTCAAGTGTTCACTTCCTGATAGCTAAGAATGAGTGAATGGCTAAAGAGCTAGAGACGACCCAACGGGGAGGAGAATTGGTTACAACATCTGCCCGTGAAAAATTGAAGAAGCCAATATTGGATGAAGTATTGTCTCTTGAAATAGTCATGTGGACGTTGTATTCCAAGTTTGGTACGTGCATAAGGAAGTCGTCCATCTCAATGGGTGGTAGCAACAATGTGCTAGAAGAGCACGTATCCTTTTGAACGTGCATGTTGTTGTTGATTACATGCAAACATGGATGATTAGATACAAGGGAGCCCCGCTTCACTTGCCTAAGATGATGAAGCCCAAAGCGGTCGAGTTGAAGGCACAGATCTAGAGTCAGATCTGGAACTATGAAGAGCTCCCGTAGCTCATCACTACTCTACAGGCTTCCCATGCACGTGTATTCAAGAGTATGGATGTTATTGTGCACGCACATGTGATCCCATCTATTGGGACACTCACCCAAGCGAATAAAAAGGCACATGTCTGACTAGAGCTTGACTCATACTTTGACGAGTTGATGCACATAGCCACCAAACCAGACTTGTCAATCAATGAAGACACCATGCACAAGTATGTTGTTGGTTCGGCCACACTCAATACAATGATGTGCTTGCTATCAGACAAGTTGGATAGAGGAGCTCGAGAAGTGTACCCAGATGCTATGGAGGGAGGAGTTAGGTTCCAGAAATATGTCACCTTATAGTACACAGACACCATTGCAGACTACTGAGCTTGGCATCAGTTCACTACTGTCAATCACCGTGAGGATGTAGAGGAGCTAGTCATAGTGATGTCTTGTATGGCTTGCTCAAGCCATTTTGTCTCACATGGGTACATATGCATTGTAATGTAATGTCTTTTCAAGTGTAAGTTCAAGTGTCAATAGTTCGATGTAACAGTCATAGAGTAGATGAAGAGTCATGAAGGTAGATGAACTATCTTAAAGGGAAATGTCAAAGGCCACCCCACCCTTTCCTATCAATAGTCCCTCATAACTCATTGTATAGGCTTTTGGTTATCCAAGCTTCTGATAGGAGTATCTTGGAGAAAGCTTGGACATTATTGTAATGAGCCTTGGCTTCTCCACTGTGTAAAGCTAGTATATCTCTTTGGAGGAGCAAGTGGTTGTGGCTGTAATGTTTTGCTGTCAGAACTAGTGGTTAGACATGGATGTATTGTATGACTGGAACTTGCACTTCTTAATATAAAAAAGCCAACACATTTCATGCATATGTTGTA
Source organism: Pinus taeda (assembly GCA_000404065.3). Classification (NCBI taxonomy): domain Eukaryota; kingdom Viridiplantae; phylum Streptophyta; class Pinopsida; order Pinales; family Pinaceae; genus Pinus; species Pinus taeda. Next base: position 3,786 of record APFE030444725.1, on the reverse strand, counting down.
TTGTATTTCATATATCTTGAGTACTCTAAATGATATATGTATCTATCTTCTTATGCATGTATGTGTAGCTATTTCTTCATATGTATGTATGAATATTTCTGAAATGTGTTATTGGTTTAACCATCACTTTGGATTGCTAGCTAACTTTCCTTCCATGTTGAGATGCATCTTTGCTTGTGTGTTCCCTTGTTAACTCCATGCTATCATAGGTTTCCAAGGGGCACACTCACCTCACCCTCTGTGTGTTAGAACCACTCGTGCACCTTCCTTGACTTACTGCATATGTCACACCCTTGCTACCAACAGGGACATCTTACTTGCCTCTATGTGAAACAACGGTCAAGGCATTACCGTATGACCCACTGCTGGGACTCCTACACCAAACGATCTGAGGTCTAATTGAGACTTCTTAATGGGGAGATTCCCTGACATGTTGGTGCATCTAGCACCGTCAACACAATAATAGCTAGATTTCACTAGGTATCAATATCGAGCCGAAGCACATAGGGATACCTTGTAGAGGCGTAATACAAAAATAAATATATCATAATTCAGCTTGTGAAAAAAAGACCTTAGTATCAATGTAAAGAGAAAAAGTTCGAAAAGGACAAGAGTAAAACATGTTTTTTATGACTTCCTTTTTTACCTAGAAATGAGTTTCAGATGATGGTTGCTTTTCTAGTTTCTCAATTTAGTGAGCTAGTGTAGCAACTTGTACCATTTTGCAAACAAAAGAACAATATAATATGGAGTCAGTAAAAAAGGAAAAATAAAGAATTATTTTCAAAATCACATTATAAAACAAATACTAAGATCGAAAAACACAAAATTATAGGTAAAATTATCCATTGTGAGATTAATTATCATATTAACAATAAAATATTAAAATGTGCAATACATGTAGACTAGTTTCAGTTTTAGGAATGAGTGCATTATTAACTATATCATGATTATGCAGATGCATAATACTCCCATATTGAGTACATCAAATGGCATATGAGTGTACTCAAAGTGTATTTCATAAAACTTCCCAACAATATTAAATAATCGATAATAAGTGCCCAAAAAACACATTCCTCTTTATCCATAAATTTATTCTTTTCTACTCCCTCAGTCACTCCATTGCTTGAAGTGTGTGGCACATGTTTTGGATCGTCATTGACCTCAATTCATTGGTTCATTTATAATATTGGTACAACAAAAATAGGTAAATGGAGAGAAATTGTAGACATATTTTATGTTATACTCCATAACTCTGTTTTAAAATGTTCATTGGGCATATGTTTTGATTGGTGTATTGATGCAAATATCAATTTCTGACTCCAATTGAGGGCTAAATGAAACTGAATTAACATTGAACATAGTTATACTATGCTTAATGAATACAAGGATAAAATCACTTCATTCAACAAATGAACAACCTTCAACATTTTAGAAGTATGTGTGTCCAAATATACAAGTTTCGTGATATTTTTATTACTCATAATGAGTTCCATATTGTTACAGTGAAAACACAAATTCTAGAGTGACATAAGAGATTGAAAATAAGAAATCAAGTTACCAATGATTCAAAGATTATTTTATAAATTTCTCAATCTCTTATTTAAAATATATCTATAATACTAAATTGTATATGCTAAATAAAAAATACACAAAATACCTAAGATAATATTGTTACAAAAAACACTATGGTAAGGAGAAACAAAATTCTGTCATAATCTCTAGGTAAGATTGATTACATAGGTCAATGAAAAATTTATCATAAGAGCTCACACTTCAAAATAACTAATATATTTATTATTCATAGCAATGACAGTGTGCTACAAAAAATGGATCACTGATTTCAAATAGTACATATATCCTTCACCATCCATCAAAGAGTCATTAGCATAGACCAAACATTGGAAACTATTAATATCTGCTATGGTAAATAATAAGCTCTTAGCTTGACATGGAAAAACAAGTGTCTATAGAAACAATGCATGCACATGATATTGGCATTATGGCACAGGTTTGGAGCTATGGCATAGGTGTTGTCCTTGATGGCGACTCTCTTTGGTAACAAATCTCAGTTCAGGCACTCAGAAAAAGAAAAAGACATATATGCAGGTTCATCTAGACAAAGGCGAATATACACGCGGGTTATACATTACAAAAGCACGTATATGTTGGGGATCATATTTTTGGTCCATGGTAGTTAGTCCTTGGAATTTGAACCTATGTTGTGGACCAAGGCGTCTCGGCAGATGTGTTGATCCCTAGTTTTGGGTTCATGGTATTGAAATGTTATGGTTTTGGACCATGGTATTGAGGAAGGCCTAAGACTATAAAAGAGGAAGGAGAGGTGGCAAATGTGAAGCTGAATTATGATTGAACATCTGATAAAGTGCTAGAGCTGGTATATTGGTAATGGTGCAGATCTGGATCTAAATGAAGAAGGAACATTAGTGCAAAAGGAGGATAAGTTCTATTCATGGGTCATAATCTTTAAGCTTGAATGATAGTATCTTTGTATGATTTTGATCTGCTAGATATGACACTTGCTTGATCTATATGATAATCTGGGTTAATTAATGATTGAATATTTGAAAGAGTGAATTATCCTTCATAAGATCTGTACGCAGGTTCAGTAAGGCGAAGACGCGTATACACGCAGTTTCAGTGAAGTAAAGGAGTGTATACGCAGGTTGTTCCATACGCAGAAGCATATGCATGCTAGTTTCAGGCTGTTGAAATAGCGTATATAATCTAAGTTGTGATCTAGCTGCTTCTGACTATTGCTGCTGTGTTCTGGGTTCTGTTTTCTGGTGTATGGTTTCTAGTACTGTGTTTTGGGTACAGCTGTAAGAAGAATATCTTCTTGATTCAGATCTAATTTGTGAAAAGGAGATTGGTTGATTCTTGATGATTGTTTGATGTTCATGGATCCAGTCTGAAAATTGATGAAACGTGGTCCCTGGAAGAAAAATAAGGTTGTAGCCTTCTGTAGGCCAGCACCTACGTACTAGTATCTTGGCTAGTGCAAGAGCTAAGGGGGTTGTAGCTCCCTTCCAGGAGAAGCTGGAAAACGAGAGAGAGTTGTAGCTCTCTGCAGGTGGTAGCCTGCGTACTAGTAAAGGACTGCACCAGTACATTGTAAACATAAGTTTCTAATTAAATAAATATAGAGACGAATTACAGCAGGTGGTTTTCACCCACATTGGGTTTCCACCTTACATCTAGTGTTCTTGTGTGTGATTGTCTTTCTGCTCTGTTTTACTGTCTCTGGTTACTGGTTATTTGATGTTGCATCTCAAATTAACAAACATCATTTGAAAGTTTAAGTAAATTAAAAGTTTGCTCTGTATACGCGGTTTTACTTCTGAATAGTTGCGTATATACGCGGGTCGAATTAACTGAAGTAGCGTATACAATTTGGTTTTTGAAAAGGATTATTTGACTTGATAATACTGATTCACCCCCCCTCTCAGTATTATTTCCAACAATTGGTATCAAAGCAAGTCCTTCTGAAGAAGCTTGATCGCTTGAAGGAAGATCTTTCATCATGAGCAACTACGAGAGGGAAACATCAATCAGGCCACCGGTTTTTGATGGGACAAACTTCGTATATTGAAAGGTAAGAGTCACTGCCTATCTTCAATCTCTTGGTACTGAATTATGGGATATTATCGATACAGGGTATACTTTTCCAGCATCAACTCCCACGGATCCGGCTGAGAAGAAGAAATATGAAACGAATGCAAAGGCGGTCAATACTCTATTGGGATGTCTATCACAATCTGAATT
>APFE030444718.1:12455-27154 GCA_000404065.3 Pinus taeda | reverse complement strand
TTGGACGTGATGGTTTTTTCGGTCCATGGTATTGGATGCTTCGGCATGTATAAATATGTATTGTAACATTGAAAGGAATATAATGAAAAATCAAGCTGGTAGTCCCGGTTTTGGGATCCAGTGGGAAATCTCTGTGTATATGTGTTTTATGTGTTATGCTCTCGCATTTTTATTTTTCCTATGATTTAGAATTCGTATGCAGGTAATTTCTGTACGGGGTTAAAACCTACAAAAATAAAAGGTCCATCTGAGCACTTGTCACTTCAGGATCATTAAAAATCGAAGGGGACTAGAGTCATCTTTACCATTTTCTTGACTCTTAAAAGTTGAAAAAGAAAAGTTGTGTCAAAGCGTCATTAAAATTTATTTAATTCGGAATAACATCCCTGTTGCTTCGTTGATCTTAGGTTGAGGTAATGGAGTCCACCAATCAAGGAATCCCTCTTGGGGGGAATCCTAGTCCTTTCTCTTTTTGGGGAGATATCGGTGCTCCGTATATGGCTACATTGTCCCTTCCGGGAATCACAATTGGCCTGCTTGTATGGCTATTCTCAACCTCTGTCGTTCAAAATACCGTAATTCCTCAACAATCAAATCAACAACCAGTTGATACTGAAGTTGACCCTTTGCCTTCTACTTCGTTTGTTTCTCCCTCCCCTTCTTCCTCTTCACTTGGTGAAAGTAGCGATGCTAGTAACTAGGTGACCGAGAAGAAGAAGAAAGGGAAGGAGAAAAAGAAGAATTTATTTAAGCAAGGGGGCAACCATGCAACATCTGGTGAAAATATGCACACCGAACTTTCCAAACATAGGTCTCCATTCATAATTTTCAAGGGAGACCACCTTCATCGAGAATGTTCGTGCATCCCTCGGATCTTGAGAGAATGATCTCCCCGTTCGCACCGTCAGGTGTCATCAACCTCTGGTGATCATGTTGACAGCACACCATCAACTAGTAATAGTGAAGTCAATGGACAGAAAGGAAAGGTCAGATTTCCATGTAGGTTATGTGAAGGTAATCATGCTCTTCACCATTATCCCTTCATGGACGAAGCTAAAAGAGTTTTGGATAACCATCCTACTTCACCGCAAAAACTTCCACCTGGATACAAGAAACTCTCACCAAGTACTTTACTAGTTGAAATTCCCACTGACATAACTCAATCGTCGGTCGAAACTCCTATCATTGAGAGTGAACCTTCTGAGTCCATACTAGACCAAAGTCAACAGGTCGAGATGGCAGTCGACCCAGTCTTACCTTCAGAAGGTCCACCTTCAGATGATACCATTTCCAAAGAGAATGAGAACAATACTGTTCAAACTCTTTTTGTTAATACAGAGTCTGATGAACTTGGGGGAAATCCACCCATTCCTTTACAACAGGAGGAAAATTCCCCAGTTCAAGGGGTTCATCTAGCCGTTTATCCGGTAACCCCTCCAAGCAGTCTAGTCATTTCCTTCGATTGGAATCAACTAGCAAGCCCCTGCCTTCCATCTAATGTACCATTTCGGATCATAGTACAAGTTTACAAAATGATCGTGTATGGCACTATCATAGATGAAGGGGCTTCAGTGAGTATCCTTTCCTCAACTGATTGGAAAGTGCTTGGTTCACCATCGCTTATGCCTTAGACACAAAATTTGTCAGGTTTTAACAAAGGAACTAGTCGGCCATTAGGGATCCTTCCAAAGTTTCCCATAACTTTGAAAAGGAAAACCGTTCACTTGAGCATGATGGTAGTCCAAGGACCTTTAGATTACAATCTACTTCTTGGGCATGACTATATATATAGCATGGAAGCTATTGTTTCCACACTCTTTCAAGTGATGTGTTTCTCGCATGAAGGCAAAGTGGTATAGCTTATTGACCAGCTCTCATTTCCCTGTCCAAACACAGCTACAAGTCAAACATCATCCCTAAATGGTCTCTTTGCATCAAGGATGTCTCTTCAACCTTCATTTCATCCACCTAATTACCGCGAGTAGTCCGGTGAATGTAATGAAGATTAGGGGGCATGCACCCTTGTCCATCTGGACGAACCCAGCTGAAAAGATAGGTTTCCTTGTAGGTTATGTGATTGGTCTGAAACACCATTTCCTCGTAGGATATGTGATTGGTCTAAAACACCATTCCCTTGTAGGTAATGTGATTAGCCTGAAACACCATTCCCTTGTAGGTAATGTGATTGGTCTGAAACACCATTTCCTTGTAGGTCATGTGATTGGAAGTGCCGACCCACACCATTCACCTTTGTCTGCGCTGCCGACAAAGCCAAAGAAAAGTTTTATCCGCTTTGCGGATGAAACAATCCTGCTTAACCACAATGATTTCCATATGGTTACTGGAGACTCTCCTTTTCTCGATACCTGGGGGCATGCAAACCTTTTTATGCAAGCAAAAAATGACCATTTTCAGTTCTTAGCCTTTTATGCTTTTTATATTTTTAGTTTTAAACTTCTTAGGTTAGGCAGTTGGTTAAGAAACGTCTGCACACTAGACGGACCAAAGGAAGGCTTTTATCTAGAGAAGACAAAACCATCCTACCTAACCTTAGTAGTTCCTCAGCTTTTTAGTTTTTTTAGCTTTGTAGTTTGGTCGTTTCTAGCCTATAGAAAAAGGCAATGAGCATATGTTATCATAGAGTTCAAGCTCACTAAAAAATGAACCTACCAATGAGAGACATCTTTAATGACTAGAATGAGCAATGTTTCCACAAGGTTCAAGCTCGTTAAAAAATAAACCCGCCACTGAGCATATGTTAACACAAAGTTCATGCTCATTAAAAAATAAACCCGCCTTCAGTAAACGACCTCTGTGATTGCCATGCTATCAGCCTTTTAACCCTTGGTTGTGTTCCTACCATCACCTCCATTCTTTTGGCTGATCATACGCTTCCACTTGATTGTTTACCTTTTTGAGGAACAGTTGCGACGAGTGATTCTGTTAGCCACCCTCTACACACCGCCATGTTTTGAGAAGTTCCAAACTTACCTAGAACCAGTTGCTACTCGAAAACACCACTCATTCCTAAAAAACGAGTCTCTTTTAAGCTATTTTTAGACTCGCGAAATATGAAAAGATTGTCGAGCTATTGGCCTTTCCAGCTCGTTAAAGTAAGGGGAAGCGCCATCCCTCCTCTATAGTTTAATCTTTTTGGACTTGAGGGATCATCCCACAAAATATCGAGCGCTTGTCTTTTTCGTCTCGCTAAAGATATGTAAAAGTCATCCCTTTCATATTATTTTATACTTTTTCGGACTTAAAGGATTATGCTACGAAAAAGGACTGCTGGAGTTTCCTTTTCATCCTTTTCAAACTCTCTAAACATGAAAAGGACCGAGTTATCTTTATCGTTAAACTCGTTAAAACAATAGTGACAAACTTGTCCACCCAAACAAGAACGAGTTTCACTGTCACTAGGCTTACTAAAACATAGCGAAAGGTTTGCCCGAAGGGAAAATTATAGAACAAGCATATGTTATCCTCCTTAAGCTTGACAAAAATAAAGAGGTAATGGTTAGCAATGACCGGGGAAAAAGGGAAGAAAACTTGAAGAACTTTATTCGTAGCAGGCCGCTCTTGAACATGACACTTTCACTCCATCACTATGATTGAGTCGGGTTGGGTTATTCCGTTCACCGGTCATATCACCATTGGTCCTCCACACCATCCATCTTTTGTGGTTAACGCTACCAATCCATCTCAGTGTCGCCGATATGTTCAAGAGAAGTCATTTAGATAATTCACCATCCAGCTAACGTCTCATCCACTACAATACCTTCACCCTCCATTTTCATGACCGCCATTCCTGAACCTTGTATCATCAGATCATTTTCACTTCCAGAAAATCATTTGCTTTGTTTTGTGTCATAGATGTGGGATACATTAAGGCCCTCCTACGACAGGTCACTTCTTGTCGACATCAACTCATTATCCAAGAAGTTGACTTAGAAACAACCCTTTCAGTACTTTGAAGCTTGCATGCCTCAATGGTAAGTTTCTCACTTCCGGTGATAGGTTTACATCAATGACCTTCGACCGAAAGATTTTACGTGGTGTTTGACATCGAATCATATATTCACACCACATGAATTGTACTGTAGTACCTTGAGGGTCATTATCATTATCGATGATTCCTCTCGCACTTGTTAACAACTCACATCATTGGCTGGTAATCAGGCGATGTCTTTCCATGTTCGACTTCAGGACATCTTTTCACATGGATCGACTTGTACATTGGGTGAAGATTGAACGAGTTTGAAGACCCCAGATCTAGTGTCATCCATCCAGGTTGCGATATATTTAGGAGAATAAAGACATCAAATGTACACAGAAGCTGCAAAGATGATCATCCAAGCTAAGGGATGATGACTCTACATACAAAGAATCACCAGTCTGCAACAACAAACGATTATATGTCCTATGTACATGAAAATGAATTTATAAAGCTGAGCATGGGAATGCCCGCCTCAACAGGATCATGAAAATAATATGATGATGATGTATTGTTTTGTATTTTATGTAGGTCTCCTTCCAGTTTGAATACCTTAGATCCTCATGATAAAGCATTTCACCCGACATCAAAAGATTTACGACCTCATGCTTTAGGGGGCAGCTGTTATAGACATATTTGGGCACTTCAACCCCAATCATATATGTCAATAAACCAAGGGATTTTTAACCCCTAAAAGTGTTGTTTCACACCCTAAAGGATCATGGTCAACTGATTACATCATTTCCTAGAAGTTCCACCTGAAAAACCACTTAGAACTGGCCAAAATTGGACCATACCGACTGCTCCTTGGTCAAGGTGCGATGCATACTGAAGGAGCCTTCTGTGGGGTGCAATGAGTGAGAATGGACAAATGTCTGAGGCAGTTTTCTAAGTGGATGCTCATGGAATCTTCTAGAAACTTCCTCTATGACACTTGCCTCTTTGAAGTCGCCCAGGATGAGTAAGAGATCCAAGAAATCTCCAAGTGAAACTACGAACTACAAGTGGAATGACACTAATAAAAAACCCAGAGATGACTCACACCTCTGCAAACATCTATAAATGGATCCCTCATCTGAGAGATCTAGAAGCTGGAATTTTGTAATTTGTAAAGAAGTGCTGTTAGTTTGTCTTTGAGAAGAAGCATTGTATTGTTGGTTGATCTTGCTTTTCATGAGGTGAAGAAGGCGTTGATGGTGGGAGGATGATGCTGGATCAGACATCTGTGTTGTAATCCTCTCTTCTACTATTAATAAATTTCTTTGAGTTTTCCTCCATATAATCATGTATTTATGAATCTTGTTATTTGTGAATGCAATTGTATGGTCAATGTATTTCTGATTCTGCATTGTTTATGATATTATAGATTGAGATGCTTTGATGGTGTTTTGTTACTTTGTCTCTACAGGTATTCTCTAAAGCAGGACAAGTAGGAGAGGAGTTGCAAGCTCTATCAAGCAAGGAGTCAAGCAGAAGATCCAGGTTAGTTCTCTTTGCTTCTCTCTTAGCTATCATACATAAAGGAAATCACAAATTGCTTTGATTGTTTGTTTCTAAGATAGCTACCAATCTTAGTGGGACTCGAAAATTGAAAAGACACTAGTTTTCCCGGAAACATGTTGGTCTTCCTGGGAAGAACTATCTTCCTCCTTGCCTTCCTGCATAACTTCTGCTGAAATGGTCACAGAAGGTAGTTTGAATTTCCCCGCCTTGATCATTGATCCAAGGTGACTCAAACAAATGTGAAGTTCATTTGCTCCACAAAACTTTCATTTGTACCTATTTGAAAGGCTGCCAACAACAACTATTAAAAACAATAGGCATATAGACAACAATTGGATGGACTAAACTCCTGCTTCAACAAAAGAAACAGATTTCACATCTTGTGAACACCTCCATGTCTTGTATCTACATACAAATGATGGACTAGACAACAAGCCCACAAAACATGCCTTTAAAAGCAAATGCCCCTTCAAGTCAAGCATGTAGAAAAAGACCATTAGGACTCTTTTCAAAAGATAAAACATTTCATCAGTATCTCCATTTGGAGACCAAGTTAACTTCTCCCGAGTCAACATGGAATCACATGCATGTCAAAGCAATCAACCCTGCAAGTTAATTACATATACATGTTCAAAAACAAGGAGATCATCAACATCCCTATGTCCATGCACATCATGCTCGTGCATGCATTTCATCCTTCAACTTTCACTTAAGCACACTGTACTTTTGAAGTTGAAATGAAATATAATGTTGCAGCAACAAAGTGAGTCTCTTGCTCAACTTCTCCATTCAGCTACTTGGTAAAATCTTGCAACTTGCATTCCATTAACAAAGAAATGCAAATAGATGCATCAATAGGCATGCAATCTTAATTGGATAAGAACTCTAACCATTCCTCACCAATCCCTTTCAAAAGTACTACCTTTGTTTGAACATCAACATCAACATGTGAATCATCTTGAAACACATCAATCATGGAATCTTCCTTTCCATTTTTGCCATCTTCTCTTTCCACTTTCTTCAACTTTTGTGGAAGCATTGCTGGATTCAGAGACCAACATTTTGCAGCAAGATGTCCTTGCTTATGGCAACAAGTTCACTGCATGTGCATCCTCTTTACAACATGATTTGCCTTGTCCAATGGACCTTTGGCTACCTGCTTCTTTTCCTTCAAAAGTTTCCTGTATGTGGCCATTCTCTTCCAACATCTAGAAACATTATGGTTATCCAAACCACAAAAGGAACACACAATTCTTTTCCCATCTCTATGTAGAAATTTATCATGCTTTGCACAATCAAAAGGAAAATGTTTAGAACCAAATTTATACATGCCTCTTTCACCTTTATTGCCTTCATGAGGAGGTGAAGAAAATGAAGAAGTGGCTCCCTTTGGAACACCATCAATCTCTTCAAGGCTGTTTGAGTCTCCCCAACTCTCTAGTTCAAGTGTGTGCTTCTGAACACCTGCATGTCTGCAAATGATGTTTCAAGCTATTGCATTCCTCTTGAATACAATCTTCACACTCTATAATGCAACTCCTTCTTGGAGTTGTTTCAATGGCCTTCTTGGCAGCCTTGGAACTTTCTCCATAAGCTTGTCCATAGCCAAGACCCAAATACTTAGGCCTTTCCTCAATCATATTGGCTCAACAATACCTTGTGCATGTCTACCCAAGCCTTTTCCTTCATAGCCCATTTTGGACATTAGCTTGGAACCTATGCTTTTAGTATGTTTTTCAAAAGAACCAATATACGCATTCTCAGAGGAATTTGAAGACAAACTGGAATGGTTTACCTCTTCTTCAAGCTGATACTTGACTAAGGCTTCTTGGGCAACAAAGAGCTATGTCTCCAACTCATGCATCCTTTTCAGGTTCATATTTGCAATATGAAGTTGCCTCTCCATTTCCTGCAATTTGTCAGAAAGAAACTGCTTCTCTTCCTCCATGAAATTCAACTGCTCTCTAAGCATGCTGCTCTTATTTCCATCCTCATACATTTCTCTCACCATATCCATCATGGTGGACAATTCTTGCTTCATGCCTTCATCAAATAATCTTGTGATGAAGAAAGAAGAATTCGAGGAATCACTTGTAGAAGTTGTCATTATGCTAATGAATTCTTCTTTCTTCTTGTCCTTGTTGGAATGAGCTATCTATAGCTTTCTCTTCACCTCTGCAAACTCAGAAAATAGTCAGTCTGCAACAAGCATACATCAATCAGACAATCAATCCTTGACTATCCAAACACCTTTCAGACAAGCAATCTTTGGTCTATCAATCAAGCATTCTGACATTACCCTCTTTGAAGGTGTGATTAATCAATCTTAAGCTCTGATACCACCTGATCTGGATGGGGTACTTAGGCTTCTTGTCTAACTTACAAGAACCTCTCCCAGTTCCAAAGCTTTAAATTTTCCCAAGTCCTTATGATTAACCAATGTGGAATTGAATATATGCTTGAAATAAAGGTGTATGTTGGTATTTGATTTAAACTGATTATATGCTTTAAAATCTATTGTTTGTACTGATATGTAAAATTTGCTTGAATTGATATATAAATACATATAAAAGTAAATAATGCAGCAATAACAACAAACACAAAATAACAATATTAATTTGGAGTTCACCCAAAACTCTTGGGCTACGTCTCCGTGAGCTCTAGTCAACTCAACTAGGCTCTCTGGGATTATGGCTTCAATTCTTGTACAAGTTCGACACTCAACTCCATTGGTTTACAACTGAACCCATGGTCTTAGAATGCCATCTTATCCTGCTGGCTGTCCTCACTTTGTAGACAGATCTAGGCTTCTCTAGACTTGACTCCTTCAGTCAGTGCTTTGAGCTTCTTGAGCTTCTGGCTTCTCTGACTCCCTCAGAATTCTCTTAACTATCTCTAGAACTCCTTCTCCTATCTTCAGCACACTCTGGACACTAGCAACAGCTGGATCATTTAATCTCTTTGTTGTTCTCCAACTTCATTACAACTCTATGGCTCTTAGAATTCTTCAGGATTTTCTGAACTCCATCTCAATGGATTCAATGGTCCCCTATAGTCACCTCGACTATTGGAACCTTGAGAATGAGCACTAGCTCTATTCTCTGTAGCTGCCTCCAACCTCTGGCGGCCTTTGCTTCTGCTCTCAGCTCTAGCTTTGGCTCTTCGGTGCTAGCTCTCACGAGCTTCCCTTAGCCTCTGCGTGTATCCAAAACTCTGGTGGTTCTTTCTGTTAAGCGCTTTGGCTTTGCGGCTCTCAACAATCTCTTACTCTTCTTGAGTATTCACTAAGCATCCCTGGGCTTCCCGGCTTCTCTGAGCTCTCTCTGAGCATTCCTCTACCTACGCTTCTAGGGATCCTTTAACTATGTTCTTTGTGCTTTTTTTAACACATCGGTTATAGTCTGCCTCCATCATCAAATGCCGAATGTTTCATCACAAGAAGCAGTTTGCAATGGAAAGGAACCAGTGGCATGGGCAACCCGATTGTTTTTCCTTCCTCCTTTGCTTGGCTCTGTGGCCTTTGAGGAACCCTCGTCTTTGCGGCTTCCATCTGTTCCTTTGTCCCCAATCATGAGGAATCATTCCCTTTTGCCTCTGTGGCTATCTGAGCTTCATAACGCACAGGTGTGATGGTGGTTTCCAATGGAGAGGGACTGGTGCACCGGAAAACTGGTCGTTTTGCCTTCCTATGCAGAAATGGACACATAATGCAATACACAGAGAAACGCACGAAAAACACATCTTTGGTCATTTAGCTAGACTTCAAATAATATGCAATTGCATTTATAAACCTATCGGCTCTGCGCCTTATCGGCGTATCGCAAGTCGCAATCGCATGTGTAAATGGCCCTGGTATCAGGGATTCGTTGATCGCCGATCTGCCGATCAAATCCTAACTGCTGATCTGACTCTTCAATCCGATGGCTGACATTGCATGTCGCAGATCACTATCGCATATCGCATCGGCCCGGGGGTCTTCCCTTTGGTTACGCCGACCGCCAATTCGCCGATCCACCGATCACTGATGATCGCATATCACAATCGGCTCGTTTGGGGTCCCGATATCGAGTGAAGGCCTACCTCTAATGCGATAAGTTAGATATTGCAATCGGGGTTCCTTCTGCCTTCACTTAAGTCCTCCCTTTAACCTCTTCTGATGCGATTTTCTTCAATGAGCCGTTAAGTCCATTTTTATAAGGATTTGCCTCTTTTTCCAAAGGACATGGCAAACTTCTTTCTGCAATAACTTTTGCATCCTAAGTCTATTTTTTCCCATTCGAGTTGCATTGGATTCAGAACGAAGAGATCTCTGCAATGAGACTATTTGTGAGAGCAACCCGCGACTTTCATTTTCCTCTGATTTACAAAGGATTTGTGCCATTTGGCACCTTTTACCTCTTATATGAAATCTTTTAGACTTAGATATTTATCTAGTATTCATTTTTGGATCACTTAGGCACTGTATTTTTTGGTTTTAGCACCATTTGTTCCTTTCTTCCTTCTTGTAGAAACATTATGTCTTCTTATAGTAGCCATTCCTTCTTTGTCAAAGTTTTTTAGCTATATGGTAGTGATGAGAAATGATGTAGGGGGTTTGGAGGATGATGCTAGGGCTCAGAGGAGTAGTGTAGGTTTGTGAAAATGGAGAGGATGGTCTTTTTGTTTTTTTCAAGAAAATTTTAGGGTGAGACAGAGTGTAGGGTTTGTTCTTGAAATTATGACATGGGATGGATGAATTATGGATAGATAATTAACATGAAGTGCATGGAGGGCTTGGAGTGTTGTGGTGACTTGGCCTTTGCAAAAAAAAATTCTTCTTTTAACTGCTGTCCTCGTTCCTTGAAATCATAACCCTTTATAATTTGACTTTCTAACATTGCATGAGTGAAGGAGTGAGCTGCAATTAACTAGTTGAAGGCGACTGAGACTGTTGACCCATCCTTAGCTTATAAAACCTCATCTCTTATGAATTGACAACAAATTTCTAACTATAATATGCTCAAGAGAAGATGTCAAGAATATTGCATACCTATACCTACCTGATGGTTGTTGGTGAGACATGCATGCTACTACTGGGTTGATGTTATTGTGCTTCTCATGACTTAGGTACATCTTCTTGACTGCCTTTTCTTTTTGTTGATCTTATTTTTCTGATGGGTTGTCTTCTTGTTGATGTGTAGGTGATGACTTCCTCTATTGCTGCTAAGCTCTGGAGGAGTTTCATTGTGCCTATAGTCATGTTTCTCCTCTTTCAATCATGTTGTTGAAGGTTAGGCCTGGAGCTTGCTGTTACTTCCAAAGAGGTTGTTGTAGCTATCATTTTTTTTTGAATGTTTGTTTCCTTTCTCTATTGAAGGGTAAATGTGTATTGGAATGAGTGGAAGGTGTTATAAAATTATATATTACGGAGCAATGGAACACATAAAATATTGCAGAAATATAAACACAGAAAACGCATAAAACAAGAGGGACATAAATATACGTGGTTCACCCAGTTTGGGCTACGTCCACCCTGAATAGTCAATCCTTCCTTTCTATTATCCAGCAAAATGAAGAGACACAACCTACAACAGATCCGCTGTAATATCCTTTGTTTTATCTCACAGTCTCACCTCTCTGTTTCTCACTCACAGAATACACATCTATTACACAACCTCAAATACAATGCCCTCATACAAAGAGAGGGGTTGCCTTCTAGGGCAAAAAACCCTAAACTAAACATAAGTTCTACCATCAGATCATCCGCCTAATGAACGACCCAGATTGACTAGAAATTACTATATTTTACAAGGCAATTTTACATTTGTTTTTAGCTTCGGGGGCGCTACCCCCAAACCCCTGCTGGGGGACCGCTGGCCCCCAGACCCCCCAGTTGGGGGAGATCGGCCCCCCCAGACCCTCGTGGGGGAGACAAGTCCCCCCCGTACCTCCCCGTGTGGAGGATTGTACAAACTTCTTGGGGTATACATCTAGTTGAAATAAAGACCTCTAAACAATCATGCTCCATACTCAACAGAAGGTGTGGCCATAGATTGACATGGTCATGATGGGTGTTGACTCAGATATGGTGAAGTTAATGTCTTTTTTCCTATGTCAAAACAGGCTTGTATCATAATTTTTCCATCGGACTGCCTTTCTTGTAGATTTTCAGAACTTCATGTAGTACTACAAAAAACTCTTGTAGTAATTTAGGACAACCTCTTGTAGCATACTTGTTTTTTTCCATATCTCCCAAACGGTAGAATGGATTGACCTGAAACTTTCTGACCATGTTTCCATAATCATTATGCACCTCTCCATAAAAAAAACTTGGCCAATGGATGCACCGATCACGTGAAAAGATAAAAATGGCTGAAGGTGATGGAGGTCGAGTTCTTCAAAACTATGCACTGGAATTCACTAAAATTTCTTGGGTATGTTACCATCATCCATGTGCATCTCCCCATGAAACTGTTTTTTAAATGGATGCATAGATATCGAGAAAATTCAAAAATGGTTGTAGGTGATGGAGACCGATTTCTTGGAAATCGTGTACTAGAATTTGCTGAAACTGCTTGAAAATGTTACAATCATCCATATGCATCTCCCCATGAAATAGCTTGGAAAATGGATGCATGGTTTCCAAGTTATGGCAAAAATAAATTTTTGCTCTATGTATTTTTGTTTCCTAGAGTAAAACAGAGTCTCCCTATAGTATTTTGGGACAACAAGAAAAATGAGTGTTAGAAGCTTGAGAATGATGAGTCGATGGTGGAAATAGATGGGGGTGATGGATTTTCATGACCTTGGTCTTGTTGGAGCATTTGAGCAAAGGAGGAGAAAGTCAAATTTTGACTTTTTTTTACTAGGCTTGACCAATTTTTCTCTTGGTACCAACTTGTTTTTGTTGCTTGCAGATGTTGGAGAGTACATGCATTCATCAAAGAGATACATGGAGCAATTTTTTTTCCTTTTTGTTTTCTAGGCCTACTAGCCGTCTTAATGAGTTTTTCAACTAGTAAGTCTGCCTAGGTACCTCAAAGGAGGTTTTCACCTAGGATATTTTATTTTCTCTTTTTTTCTTTTTTCCCAACCCATTGACTGCCTTATGGAGGTTTTCAATCAATGATCCAATCTGAGGCACCTCAAGGGAGGTTTTCACCTAAGATTTTTATTTTCTCTTATTTTTCATTTTTTTTTCTTCCCTACTTTATTTGAAAAACAAAATCAATTTCAAGTATAAAAATACTTCTAATGGAGCCATGTGCACATCAAGATGACATAAAATGATATGTAGGCTTAAAATGTATGCTTGGACATGTACCTGGATTTCAGAGACCAAACGTATAGTTGAAGAAGAAAGTGATGCTCCATCTTGTTGCTTTTCTAGAACCAAACCTCAATATAACTTTGATGTCCTTGGTTTTCTTGCTTATTTGGATCATTCTTTATGTCTTCTTCTACAATGAACTTCAAATCTTCCTCTTTTTGCTGATTTTTCTCTTGAATACATGGAGGATTTGATGGTAACCACGAGGGAGCTCTCTTGATCTCTGATTTTGATGTTTGCACTTCATCAAGTGTAGCCCATGATTCTGTGGTTTTCTCAATTGAATCTTCTTCTTTTGGATGTGGCCCTTCAATGATATCAAGATAATGTCTTTTTTGCAATACTCTTCCTGAGCTATGGTGAATACCATTGATCTCAAGAGGATATGTTTGGAAGTGTTGTACCTCAGCATTGTAAGTGGGTTGAGCTACTTCAATGCGTGGGTTTGGAAATGTTGGTAGAGGTAGTTGAGTGGGAGTGGATATTTGAGATGGATGTGGTTGGGGTTGTGGTTGTGGTGGAGGTGAATGGCAGGGATAACATGGAGTTGGGTATGGAGGATATTGAGGAAAATATTAAGGATATTGTGGATGACTCCCATAAGTTCCTTGCCAACCTTGTTGCCAAAATTGGTTTTGGGGTTGAGATGGCCAACATTGCTAAGGAAAGGGTGTGTTCCAATTACTTTGAGATGGATGTGCATAAGCTTGAAATTCTGAATTAGGTTCTTGCATCATACTAAGTTGAATAAGATGCCATGGTCCTCTTGGAGCTACATGTTGGCATTATGATTCTGGTTTGGTACTATGGCATAGGTGTTGTACTTGATGGCAACTCACTCTAGTGGCAGATCTCAGTTCAGGCTCTCAAAATCATGGAAAATAAGATACCCGCAGGTAATCCTAGAAGAAGCTGCGGACCCGCAGGTGCGCTGACCAAGGAGTGCGGGTTTACACGTAGGTTCTCCGTTCAGAAGGTGCGGACCCTAGTTTCACTCTCTCCAATGCATAAAAGCGCGTGCACGTGGGAATCTTCATGAATGGTTCATGGTATTAGTTTGACAGTTTTTGATCCTATGGTTTTGGTCCGTGGTATTGCATCAAAAAATATTGATCCAAGGTATTGGGTTCATGGTATTGTGTTATTATGGTTTTGGACTGTGGTATTGTGAAAGGCTTGCCTATAAAAAGGAAAGGAGATCCCTTGGCTAGAGACTTGTGAAATTTGAATATCTTAAGATCTGAAATTTTGGGTGATTGGTTTTAAAAAGCTAGATCTAAATCAAGGAGAAAACTTAAGGCGGATCTATTGATAAGTCGTGATCTCTCGGGCACAAGGACAGATCTGTGGTTCTGACTGACTGTGGCACATTGGAGGACTGTTAATTTGGCCCTAATCTGAAGTATGCAGGCGATCCACGGCGTGAGTGTGGGGGTACGCAACTCAGAAGAAGGAGCAGTGCGGGGGTACGCAGTGCAGCAGAAGGCGCAGTGTGAGGTACGTAACACAGGAGAAGGCATAGTGCGGGGTGTACCAGCGAAGAAGAAGGCATAGTGAGGGGTACGCAGCGCAGAAGAAGACACAGTGTGGAGGTACACGTCATTCAGAAAGTAAAGGTGCAGATCTGAGCAGAAGTATGCAGAGCAGAAGAACGACCAGTGCGGATCTGCACAATTTAGACTCAGAAGAGCTGCGGATATTCGCAGGCCCCTCTTGGTGAAGTTGCAGACTTATCTTGAAACATTTGTTGACTGTCTTTTATCTATTGCAGCAGAGTTCTGGGTTTAGATTTCTGGTATTACTTGTCTGTTTACAGCATTCTGAAGAGTTGGGTGATTCATTGGTTGATTGTATAAGGAGATTGGGTGATTTGCATGTACTTGATGATTATTT
>APFE030444709.1:40730-141230 GCA_000404065.3 Pinus taeda | reverse complement strand
TAAAACATTGTTACACTTCTCTTTTTTATATTACTGATACATGCATGATTAGAAGAATAGCAAACTGTAAACATCCAACAGTGGAAAGTATAAAGTCTACTGTTAAAATACATTCACATATTCAATAATAGCAAGAATGATCAAACAACAATTCACATAAAAAGAATAAATTCAGACATAGATAATAGTACCATATGAGCTGCAAATCATTCCCAACGTTAATCGCAATTTGAATTCCTTCTTCCGACTCAGAAATACTTTTAAATAAAGGTAGTAGTGCACATCCACATAAAAGCTTCGTTATCAAAATTTGGAATAATTGGTCCAGTTTTCATAAAAGAATATGCCTGAAGTACAATAGTGCAACTTCAGGCTTAAGTCATATACAAAAGCGTACAACCCTTTCTAAATACATGAAAGGGTCTATAAATACTAAATTAAACTAACAAACTACAAAATTAAAATGCTACTAAATTGGTATAACTTGATCTTGAATATCTCCCTCCCACAACAATCTGATAGTCGGCAGCATGATTCATCACTCTGGCTGTTTTCCTTTTGACCTGAGTTGGCATATTTCCAGCATTGGTTCCACTTCTTGAGGGTGATTGAGACGAGAATTGATTTGAGCAGCATAGGTGGCATTGTGTATATCGGGAATGATACACCCAATTGCATCCGTTAGGCATTTGAGGGCAGCTCTCTGGCTGTATGGTTTTACTAGGAACAATCAATAGGTGTCCCAAGTTAAACTTTTAATTCCTGTGATCAATCTCCCATTCTTTTCTAGCTCTTGGTAACATGATTGCTCTAGTGTCTTGGCTGATAATAATTTACTTGGTGTACATTGAGAGATCATGTTAGATAAATAGAGAGTATTGTTAATCAAGTCAATCAAATTGTTCGTAGATAATTTGCATCTAGAAACCACTCTCTCTGCTTTCATCAATTGGGACTGCCACTCCATGAATAGAATTTCTTTATGGGATTCTAAGATTTTAGGCAAGTTCGTCGCCTGTCCCTCATTAGTTTCCTGCCAAGTAAGAAAATTCGTTAGAGTCTCATCGGCTTGCTCTAAGTCTTGCCTAGCATCAACTGATTTATCTATTATAAATGTTGTTATGTTTCACAAAGGTTCAACTTGGGCAATTTTATGACACAACAATCTTATTTGTGTTATTAGTGCCTTATTAATCTATATTGCCTTTGCTCTGAAATTGGCAGGCTGGGGAAGACTCTTGAACTTCTCTACTTGAGCTGATAATTGAGCAATTTGCTCATCTTTTGTTTTTATCATCTGTTCATTCATTGCCTTCAATTTTGCTAATGCCTCCGATAATTCTTTTTGCCTTTGAATCGCTCCTGAATCTACCCTCTGTTTCTCTTCATGCAACTGTTTGTTCAGTTGGTTATTTAACTGTTGTTGCGTGGATAGTTGCTGTTGTAGTTGTTCTGCTTTCTGCTGTGCCTCCGATAGCTGTGTTTGTAGTGAAGCGATTGCCTGATCCTTTTCTTTCAACAAATTGCTCACCTCCGATGCCTTATCCATGGTGGCTGTCAAAGAGGCACCAGCATATTGGGACAACTTTGTCAGGTCATCGAAGGGGTCGAATTATTCCTTCCACACTACATTGGCTATTACTGTTTGTTCAGGGAACAAGGAAGGTTGATCAATCCTTCTCCTTTTCCACTGTTGCTTTATTACAGCCCTATGTTTTGGGCTATAGAAGACATCCAATGGAGGAATATCCTCCACCTGTAAAATGATTTGATCTGAAGGATCCTTGGGAATTATTTCTAATTCTGTAGTCAGGGGTAGACTGTTGGTTCCTTCGCTTGAAACCTCTTTTGATTCTGTATCCTGTGTATCGGCTGCTTTGGATGTATCGACATCTCTTGAGCTCTCAAGATTGCTTATAATTGAATCAAATTGCTGCCATTCCTGGAGCAATCTTGGGTCAATCTGAGTGTCGAAATTCACCTCCTTGCTGCTCTGCTCCTGCTGCCTTTTCTGTTCCTCCTCATGTATTCTCTCCTGTTCTTTCTTTTGTGCTTCCTCTCTGTCTTTCCTCCGTGTTTCCTCTTATTCTTTCCTTTTTGCTTCTTCCTGTTCTAACCTCTGAAGTTCCTCCTGCTCTCTTCTTTGTACTTGCTCGAAAATTTCTGATGTAGCAGGAGGTTCGTTGGTAAGCTGTTGTTCAGGGTCACTTGATTGTGTCATCGAGGCAGTGGCTAAAAAATCTAGAGGCAGAGTTTGCAACCTATGCTCTCTAAGTTTGTTAAATTCAACTAACCTATCGTCATGGTATCTCATTTTAGCTATCGCTTGCACCTGAAATATCGACTCAGCCGAGGAGAACAAGTCATCAAACTCATCTTCCTTATGTTCAAATTTAGTGAGTTTGGCCTGATCTAGAACATTATAGACGATTTTTTTCGGATCAAAGCATCTGTTAGGCAGAGTGGCGAGATTTAGTATATTGATCTTTTTTGCCTCTTTTTCTGCATGTTTATAATCATGCAGAGTATAGATGCCACACCTTAGAGGAAAAGGAGGCCAGACTTGCTTCTTTGAATTCCTGAGAGTCTTTGTAGCCGATGTGGATGTAAGCTGATATGTTATCTCTCAAGTTAATAATTTGTCTAGTATATACAAGGGGAGGATATGAGGCCTGGCCTGACTGCCAAAAAATCTTACATAAGTGAATTTTTCTTCTCCGAACTAGGTTCCTAAGGCTATTAAGTCAATCTCTGCTTGAGAGGAAATCTTAGGAGCAGATCTATCAAAAATTGCATAGTAAATAGGTAGCAAGAATCCATTGCAGACTTGATATAGGTGGTGTTTATAATGGGCTTTCCACAACTTCTGGTGATAGATATGAATGGGCATGGGGTCCTGTGGAGTCCATCTCCACCCTAGCACAGGAAACTCGGAATTAAAACAGAGGGTGCCTAAAATATAGGCACTAAAGTAAAATGGAGGGATGAATCTATCAGTAACACAGGATCTGTTTTTGAAGTCAAGAATAGCTATTGCTAACTTATCCGATAATATATTCCCCCAATCCATGATTTCACTATTACATGCTGCTTCCATCAATGGTACCATCTCTATGGAAAATTTGGGGGATTCATGCAACCCCCACATTCGACACATCATAGCTCCAACATAACAATAAGGAGAACATAAGGAATCGAGGAAGTACTTACCCGAATACTCATGTTTGTGTTTCACCGGGTTCTATCTCCATTCCCGTATAGGCGCTGACTCAGTTTCATTTTCATCTCTAAACTTCTCCAGGAATGCTTTATTATACTTCTTCTCTGGTTCAGGAAAATGGTACATTTCTCTCAAATCATTGGGCTGAAACGAACCGAATACTCTCCCATCAATAGTGCAGAATGTTCTGTTCATAGTTGGAATTTCTTCAACGGCCCATCTCACCACATCTGTATATGGAAGAATTTGCTCTCGAGCCGCTATCCTGTGTAGGTAGGAATCAACCAAATCTTTTAGAGTAGCATCAGATTTCCAGCTCGAGCCTGCTGTAGCTTGTACCGATGTTTGTTGAGGTTCCTTGGCTTCAACCAGGTTGTAAATGCTCTGCCAAGTAGTATTACCGAGACCAAGACATGTGGTATCTGAGATTAATCCTTTTTTGCTTGGTCCTGGATCGGCAACATGTTGTCCTGTTACCACCAAAGCTGAAGCTGTTCCAGATTTCTTAGATTTCTTCCCCATTTGGTCTGAATTTACTACTGCGGAGAAGCTCTACACAAGAGATAAAATGAACGTAATGCGGAGAATAGATGGCGAAAACCAAGTATGGAAGAATTATGCCAATCAATGAATAATGGAAGATTATCATAAGGCTCCCGCGGATACAATCTGTGAATGGATTTAGGCATAACTACTCCATTAATTGGTTGTTTAAACATGTCAATCATTTAAATGCTCATCATATCCTTTATTTACTGAATAGTCTATTTAAGCGTGGATTTGATTTTTTGGCAGTTGGGCGCAAGTGAATCACTATCGGGAAGAGAAAGGCTTTTAATAATAATTAATACAATATGTCGAAACCATATCAATCCTTTTTGAAAGTCGTGCTTGGCTTTATCGCAATCGGCGATCGGAGGAAACCTTGAGCAATTTTATTTAAGTTATTGTGGAATCCCCGATCGCCGATAGCGATATCGCTTAACTCGCATCAGGAGCTTTAAGGAGAAGACGTTATGTTGTATTCATATCGCATTCCCCGATTGCCAATAGTGATATCGCATCGGAGCAAGGAGAGGGGCCTTTTGTTATGATTGTTTATTTTCCCAATAGCCGATGGTTATTCCAGCTTGTCACATCGGGGAGAATCAATGGGTCTTTGTTATGTATCCTTTGTTATTGTGATATGCGATCTTGCGATCACTTTATCACAATAATAAAGAATTATTCATTTTTATTATAAGACCGATTATTTATTAACTCAAAAAGGGTTTTATAATGTTTCGTTTGTTTCCGAACCTTTAGAGGAGTGATGGGTTAATACCAATTTAATCTAAAAGGGACCCATTTCATATTATAGTTTTCTAAAGTAAAATTTTATGAAATGGGGGGTTGTTGTATAGCACAACAATTGGCGATTCGCTGGGAGAAACAGTTATCTCTGACAAATATTGGAATATTTGAACTTTCTTTATATAGACATCTTATCAAAAAGGCAAATTCTAATATAACTAAGTATACATACATTCTGAATATAATAAAAGCTATTTTTTCTAATTTCTTCTCTTGTTAAAATTAAATACATTCTAAGTTTTAAATTGGCCTCTATTAGTTGATAATGATAAAACAAAACACCTTTCCAACTTAGCCTTTTTGATTGACTCCTTTGTCATAGGTAGAGCCTCTGCTGCCAGCACACGTTCATAGTTTCGACAGGGATACCTTTTAACCATTTGATTGTCCATGATCCCTCCCATCTCAGAGTATGATTAAAAGAATGAATTCAAAATATGTCTTCATATTTGTATTTATTTTCTTTTCCATTATTTTGTAAGATAAAAAGCCACTGTCCTGGTTTGGTAGCCAGTTGTTTGACAATGCCATTCACTGGTTGTAATCTAATCGAACAAGCTGGCTCGTGATGAGACCCCTTGTCTTATGCTTATAAGCCATTACCCTATTTTGGTATGCAGTGTTGGTAATGTCGGTTAGACTATTTCCCAATGATCATGGTAAGTAGGCTTGTGATAAGACCCCTTATCTTTATATCATATTTTTTAGAATTACACTCTGAGTAATCATAAACTTGGATGAATGGGATGGACAATTTTCTCCTTAAGAGAAAATGGATGACAAGGTAAGAGTTGAGGATGCTAAGATTGAATCAGTTTCTGTTTTGATATTGGTAACCCTTTTGTGGCCAGTTTGAAAACATTAAAATGATTTACAGTAGTTTTAAATCTTGAGAGGATTTTCACAAAAATAAAACGGGGTTTTCAGAATGTTAATATACCTAATTTCCTAGAAATTGTCCCTTTTGTTTAAGGCTTCTATTTTCAAAAGTAAAATACTAAAAGTACTTCTTTCGAGTAACTTTTCAATATAGAAAAGGCCAATAGAAGCTATTTTACAAATTTATTTCCTAATGGTCCTAAAAACTACAAATCCTACTGAAATTAAAAGAGAAGGGGTTACCTCCTCAATTGAAGAATTTCTTTAAGATGAGGCCATTAACAGGAAGAGAGTCCCTCTTTCCTGATAGATCTTGTAATATGAATGTCGAATAGCCTATCTTCTCGCTGATCTGAAATGGTCCAAGCCACAGCTTTTGGAACTTGGTGTGTTTACCTTTATCCTCATGGGCTTTATCCCATTTCAAAACTAGATCACCAACCTGTAACTGTTTAGAACTAGACGAAGCTGAATCAAATGATGACTTGATTATCTGTTGATGTTTAGCATGAGTAATTTTGGCATTTTCTCTTTCCTCTTCTAATTTTAAAATTTGATCATATCTGAGTTGGATAGAAGAAGAGGGGCTTTCTTCAATAAACTGAACTAGGGCTAGAGAAGGAAGCACTAGATTGGTCGGTAGTACTGCTTCTTTCCCATATACAAGATTGAATGGAGAAGTACCTATGGAGGCCTTCTACGTTATTCTATCAGCCCATAGTGCGAATATTAAAGATTTGTGCCAGTTTTTATGATTTTGTTCAATAGTTCGCTTAATGATTTTGAGTAGGTTTTTATTGGTAGACTTTACTAGACCATTACCCCGGGGATAGTAATTTGCAGAATATTTCAATTTAAATCCTCTTTTAATAGCAAACTCAAACATGGAATTTCCATAGAAATAAGATGCATTATAAAAAAAAGAGCATTTGGGACACCAAACCTGGTAATGATGAATTGATCTATAAATTCTATAATTCCTTCAGAGTTTGTTGTCTTTAATGGAATTGCTTCAACCCACTTGGTAAAGTAATCAGTAGCAGTAAGGATATACTTATGTTGTCTGGAGGACTGTGGAGTTATTTCCCCAATGATATCTAATCCCCATTATTCAAAAGGTTGATCAATGTTGACTGGTTGCAAAGGGAAAGCTGGTTTTCTTTGTCTTCCACTGGAGATTTGACAACTTCAGCATTTCCTTACATATTCGTGAGTATCTCTGAATAAGGTGGGCCAATAATATCCAGCATGAATGATTTTGTGAGCTGTTGTGTCAGCTCCAAAATGTCCTCCAGCTGGTCCATTGTGTAGCTCCTGCAAAACCTTTTGTGCTTCAGGTTTTTCCACGCATCTTAATAAAACTGAATCATAATTTTGCCTAAAAAGTACATCATCAATGATTATGAAGTTTTTTTATCTTTAATCTAATGGCCCGTTTGTTTTCATAAGAAAGATTAGGAGGTGCATATCCATTTTTCAAATAAAAGATTAAATCTGCATATTGAGATTCAGAATTGGTAATACTTATCTAGTTGATTTCTTCAATATGTTCTGTATCACCTGATTCTGAAATGTTGGATGCTCCTGCTAATAACCTGCAAAAACCTTGGCCTTTAACAATATTTGTTGGCTTGATTTCCAAGTCATACTCTTGAAGTGTTGTAACCCAATTTGCCCTTTTCTCACCTAATTCCCTTTGGATCAGTAATTGCCTTACTGCAGAAAAAGGAACTTTAACTTTTGTATGGGCTTTTAAAAGGAAGGGTCTGTAGTGTTTGATAGCTTTATACACAGCAAAGGCTTGTTTTTCAACTTCGGAGTAATTTAGTTCTACACCCTGAAAATTTGAACTAAAAAATGAAATCGGTGCTTCCAAGTTGTGATCATTAATCTGAGTGAGTACCGCTGCATAAGATGAATCGGACGCGATAGTGTACAATATGAAATGATTAGAAAAATTAGGAGTGTTTAAAGCGGGGGCATTGATTATTGATTGTTTGATGAAATCAAATGCTTCCTTTTCCGCAGATCCCCATCTAAACACTGAATTTTTCTTAATCATGGTTTGTAATGGTAAAATGATGTGAGAAAAATCAGGAACAAATCTTTTGACAAAGTTAATTTGACCTAAAAATGACTGCACGGATTTTTTGTTATGAGGAAATGGGATTTCAGAAATCTCTTTAATCCTATCGGGATCAATATAAATACCATCTTTGGAAACGATAAAGCCCAAGAGCTTTCCTTGATTTAGAGCAAAGAAGGATTTTTTGGGATTGAGTAAAATACCATACCTTCTACAGCATTCAAAGATTTGATTCAAATCATGTAAATGGTTGGATCTCTTTTTAGAAAATACAGTAATGTCATCTAAATAGATGACTACTGTTTTGTTGATCAATCCTTTGAAGGCTATATCCATTGCTCGTTGGAATGTAGCTCCTACGTTAATAAGTCCAAAAGGCATTTTCTGATAAGCGTAAGTACCCCATTTTGTTCTGAAAGTAGTCTTGAGTCTGTCATCAGGGTGGACCAAAATTTGGTTGTATCCTGAAAAACCATCTAAAAAGGACATTAGCTCAGAACCTACTACTGAATGGAGTATCTGCTCCATGGTAGGTAATGGGAAATTATCTTTTTGGCTCTCCTTGTTCAGATTTCTGAAATCTATACAAATCCTGATGTCGCCGTTTTTCTTCCTAACAGACACCAGATTGGAGACCCGGTTTGAGTTCTGATTTTATCTGACTCTCTAAGTTGGGATGTATTTTCCTCAGTTTTTGTTGAACTAGTTTTTTTCAAAAAGCATTGGAATGGTATGCTGGATGATTGATGTATCATATGTTTTTAAGTCATCATACTTCCAAGCGAAGACATGTTTATTTTTCCTTAATAATCTAATAAATGCTATCCTTTCTTCCACAGAAAACCCTAGTCCTAAATTGATATTTTGAGGGTTCTGCTCAGTACCGAGATTTATCAATTCAAATCTTAAGGTAGAACTTTGGAGTTTTGAATTGGTTACCTGTTTAAACCTATCTTTAATGTTGTAGAGATCTTCAATTTTAACCACAGGTTTTGGTATTGAGTTTTCCTCATGCTTTTCTTTCATTTGAAGATCATGATCGCTTTCATCAATGATCTGATCGTTGTAGGACTTGTCGGAAGTTAAGAAATGTAAGATGTATTCATCGTGATTGAACACTTGCCAATTGGTGACATTGTCAGGAATTGATGGCCTAAAAATCAACTCTACTGAAAATCTATCTGGGCTATAGTCTTCGGAGGGTAGGAGTTTAGAAGCAACATTGGCCAACAAGTCAGCTGCTGCATTCTGGGATCTGGGAATAGGTGAAATATTGAATGCTAAAAAATGAGATATAAGTTCCTGGACTAAGGACTGATAGTGCTTGAGGTGATTAGAGAGACAATGGATTGTATTTCGAACTTGTTTTATGACAATCTCTGAATCGCCAAACACTTTCAGATATTGAACTTTCAGGCCAATAACTTTATATAGTCCTTGTACCAAGGCCTCATACTCAGCTGTATTATTCGTGCATTCAAATTCTAACCTACAAGAAAGCATTGTTTTTTCTCCCTCAGGGCTTACTAAAATGCACCCTACTCCTGATCCTTCACTGGATTTGGAACCGTCAAAATATAAAGACCAAAATAAAGAATTATTAACAATTTTATTTACAGTATTCTCAGTAACATTAACACATCTTGATCTGTTGGTTTGTGAGAAATTTTCGATTTGGGATGTGAAATTGTTTACTGAGAAAGGAGATGTTTGGGAAATATAATTGCCAAAGAATGATTCAGAAGAATAATTTCCCAAAATATTATTGTTAAATGCAACTGGTTGATTCTCTTGTTCGAATTCTGTGATAGTATGGGTCATGTGTTTCTCCCGATTGATTTTTATTTGATTTGGCTTTCCCTTGTAGGGCAACCACATATGCGACCAATCGGTAGAAATATACCCATGGAGCTTCTCAGACCAATCCCTGCTCAAGATTAAACCATAAAACTCAGGAATATCATCGATTAAGATATCAATTCTTTGAACTACTCATGGATCAGCCGATAACCTGATAGTAACAGAGTTTATTTCCCCTAAGACCTGGACTTTGGTTCTATCTAACTGCACAATGTGAATTGAAGACTTTTGGGGTTCTATGTTCAGTTTAGAACAAACCGAAGCCGGCATTATATTAGATGATGCCCCTGAGTCAATCAAACAGTTGTGTAGATTTCGATTGTAGATTTCGTAGGTTAAGAGGAAAGGGGGGGTATGTGAATTTGATCTTTCTCCAATTAGAATCGTATCAGTAGCCTCAACTCTACCAAAAGGTGGTTGTCCTGAATCATTTGCAGCCTTAGCACTAGGAAGAGGCGAAGAAGGAACTGCATTTAGTTCCTTAAGAAGCAATTTCTGCTGATGTTTTAATTTGCTGAGTTCAAACATGGTGATGTTTGCCTTAGTCTTCTTCATGTCATCAACAATATTGTAATCCATTGAATTCGATACTACCAATGTCTTTGATGTTGAAGGTATATTTGAGGGTGATGGTTGGTTTTGAGATACTGTTGTAGCCGGCTTCCTTGTGGGTACCTTTTCCTTTGTAGTATTTGTACCTGCACTCCTTTTCTTTGAACTTGCCTGGACAGGTTTAGGGGCACTTTTGCTTCTAGTAGTCATAGGAAAAGCTTCTTGTTCAGTTTCGGTGTCGGAGTTAGGCAATATGAAGTCCCACATTCCATGGCATTCAATAACTTCCTCTTCTTCGAATTCATCGGATGGTGCAATTGTTTCATCTTCTTCTTCCTCCTTAGGGTCTGAATCTGCATTGGATATAACATTTGGTGGTTTTGACTCAGGTTTCTTAAAATTCCTATATGGTTTCTTTGTTGAAGTTTCTGCTACTTGCTTTTTTAATTTCAACCATTTCATTTGACATTGTTTTGAGGAACTTTTGAAGACCCTCCATATCGTATGGATCTTTGGTGATTTTCTTCTTTGAATCATCCTTGAAAGACACTCTTTTGGATTTCCTATCTTCGAGAGCAGCTTTCTTTTCCAAAGCGATTATACGTTTTTCCACAGCGAGGGATTCTTTCATGTTTTCAGCCAAAGTTGGTTTCCCATCCCTATCTACAAAAATGGCGATATTTGAAGGTAAGGCTGTGATGTACCACTCGCTTCTAATTTGTTCAATTGGCTTGGAATCGGTGGGGATTTTATTCAAGAGCTTATTGAATCGGGAGTTAAACTCCTTAATTGGTTCTCTAGACTCAATCCTCAGATTTGAAAGGTCATTAATGAGTGTGGCCAAGGACCTATCATCGTCGTATTTGGTAAGAAATTGCTCCTGAAAGATATTCCAACTGGTAATGGATCCAGAGGGCAAGGAAAAATACCAAGACCGAACGGATCCTTGTAATGTGTAAGGGAAAAGCCTAACTACAACATCTTCTTTTGTTACTCCTTTTAGATTAACTGACAACATGAAATTATTTATGTGTTCCTCAGCTAATGTTCCAGCGTCTGGATTAAACTTTGGTAACCACTTCTCAGGATAATCAGGTAATGGATGTAATGGTGCAAGCATAGTGACTGCACCAAGACTGTTCCATGGATTCTGAGCCATCTTGGGAGTACCAACGATTGCTTGTGGTGTTCCAGGTGCTTGGGGAGGAGGTAATAATGAAGACTGTATAGGTTGTGATGTTGAAGGTGGTGACCCTTGGTGCACAGTAATATGTAATGGGGAAGTGGATGTTTGACTTCGCACTGGAGATGATGAGATGGAAGATGATGGAGAAAAGGTCTCACTACCAGAACCTTCAATGTTCTTTTTAGCCCTTTTCCTTTGGGGTAAAGGCAACTCAGCTGGTTCAATGCCAAGTTTTTCGCTTTGAAGTCTGGTGAGAGGATGAGGTAGGCGAAATTGCGAAGTCTTACTGCCTTGAGATACTTCAGATCTCTAAGGTGATATGGAGAAGCCTTGAAGTTTCTAGATGATAGATTGAACTTCATGGGACTCCGGACTTAAACGTTCTAAAGTATGGTGCGGTTGAGGAGTGGTAGTTGATCCCTCTTCTTCTCGTTTGGACACTGGTGTTTTAGAATGAAAACGAGAGGTCTGAGGTGAGGTGGAGGGCGATTTACTCTGAGAATGGTCTGTAGTTTTTGATTTACTCGCCATTCATAGCTGATGGCCCTCCTTCTAGCGCCAAAAATGTTGATGCCCCGAAAATAGTTGCATCAACATCGGGGGATAACCACCCGGTCCGGACCTTAATACAACTCCTTTTCCGTTTGGGATGGTGGCTCCGACTGGATATAATGGGACCAGTTTCCCAGTAATGAATAAAAAGGGGTGGACAAATGATTGTTTTTCTAATAAGTGATAATTAATGGAGGACTTAATCTATAAGCGA
This sequence comes from Pinus taeda, assembly GCA_000404065.3. Taxonomy (NCBI): domain Eukaryota; kingdom Viridiplantae; phylum Streptophyta; class Pinopsida; order Pinales; family Pinaceae; genus Pinus; species Pinus taeda. Next base: position 129,328 of record APFE030444709.1, on the reverse strand, counting down.
AAACATAAATGACTATTTTATCCCGGGAAGCTTCTATTCTTAAGTGCAACGTTTGGTGATCTGTGTTCGTCAATAGGCATACAGATGACACTATTCAATAAACAAAGACATTCATTTAAATAATAATTGCTTCGTTCAAATAGTTGAACGAAGTAATTGGTAAAACATTGTTACACTTCTCTTCTGATACATGTACGATTAGAAGAATAACAAACTGTAAACATCCAGTAGTGGAAAGTATAAAGACTGTTGTTAAAACACATGCATATATTCAATAATAGCAAGAATGATCAAACAACAATTCACATAAAAAGAATAAATCCAGACATAGATAATAGTACCATATGAGCTGTAAATCATTCCCAATGTCAATCGCAATTTGAATTCCTTCTTTCGACTCAGAAATACTTTTAAATAAAGGCAGTAGTGCACATCCACATAAAAGCTTCATTATCAAAATTTGGAATAATTGGTCCAGTTTTCATAAAAGAATATGCCTGAAGTACAATAGTGCAACTTCAGGCTTAAGTCATATACAAAAACTTATGACCCTTTCTAAATACATGAAAGGGTCTATAAATACTAAATTAAACTAACAAACTACAAAATTAAAATGCTACTAAATCGGTATAACTTGATCTTGAATAGGGGTTGAGGATTCTGCAACCTGTTTTTTGATTTCAACCATTTCATTGGACATGGTTTTTAATACTTTCTGAAGGCCTTCAAGATCGAAAGGGTCCTTTGAAGTTTTTTTCTTGGAATCATCCTTAAATGTTACTTTCTTTGATTTCCTTTCGTCTACCTATGATCTCTTTTCTAAAGCAATAATGCTTCTTTTTACAAACAAGGATTCTTTCATGTTTTCTACAAGGGTAGCCTTATTGGCTCTATCTACAAAAATTGCAATATTAGAAGGAAGAGAGGATATATACCATTCTATTTGTACATCTACCGCAAGTTTTGAGGCAGATGGGATTTTGTTTAGTAACTTGTTAAATATGGAGTTGAAGTCTTTGATCCTTTCATCTGAATTTTCTTTTAGGTTAGAAAGATCATTGATTAAAGACGCAATGGTCCTGTCATCACCAAATTTTTCAAGAAAACTTCTTGAAAAGTATCCCAGTCTCTTATTGAGCCTGCAGGAATGGAAAAATACCAAGATCCAACAGATCCTTGGAAAGTATAAGGAAACATTCTGATCACAACATCTTCATGTGCAACTCCATTAAGATTCATGGCTAACATAAAGTTATTTAGTGTTCTTCAACTGGAAGACCATCATCTGGATTGTACTTAGGTAACCATTTTTTTGGGTTTGCTAGGAGAGCATTTGGATTAGCAACCAAAACAACACCAGTATTTGTCCAAGGTTGAGCAGGTTGGTTGGCCATACCTTGAGTAGGATACTGAAAAGTTGGGAAGGCCAGTCCAAAAGTAGTTATAGATGGCAAAGAACTCACTACTAGGCTAGTACTACTAATAGTAGTACTAGTTGGAGAAGTGGATAGTTGAGAAGCAGTGGATTAAGTAGAAATGGATGGAAGGGTGATGTAATCTCACTAGTATTTGATTCTGATCTTGATGTAACAACTTTCGTACGTCGTGGAGGGATGGGAAAATCAAAAGGAGTTACTCCAAGCTTTTCACTTTGCAATCTATTTAAAACACCAGTTTCTCGTAATAAGGAAGTAACACTTTCTTTAGAAGCTTCGGGCCTCTCTGGTTTCTCAGCAGAAATGGATATTTGTTCCAATTTCTATATCAAGGAATGGACTTCGGGAGACTCGGGAGATTAAGTCAAAGAAGGTGGTTGTCTTAATACTTCAGGAGACGAGGGAGATGTTTCTACAACTTTAGATTTCTGATCCGGAGATTTTGAACGAGATCTAGGAGGTGTAGAAGTGGTGGAGGGTTTTGACTCTTATGAATATTCTTTGATTGATATTTAGATTTATATGCCATTCATAGTAAGATTCCCTCCTTCTAGTGCCAAAATGTTGAAGCCTCATATTTGTGTTGCTCCAACATGGGGGATAACCACTCGGTCCGGACCTTAAGACAACTCGTTTTCTGTTTGAAGTGGTGGCTCCGGCTGGGGATAATGGGACCAGCGTCCCAGTGTGGGTTTTAAAATGAGAGTGGGTGATTTACGAGTGATGCAATAGAATAATGATAACTTGAATAACCTATTCTATCATGCAAATCTGTAGCTAACTTGATCTAATATAAAATCGGGTATTTCTGTAGAACATGCGATCTACAAAGATATCTGCTTGACATGTGATAATAAAGATCAATCATGCATAAAACAGAGATGATAACATGTAAAGATAATTTCTTTGACTAAATAGTTAGTCAAAGAAATGTATAAACTATATCTCATATGTGATGATATATAATATATATATATATATATATATATATATATATATATATATATATATATATATATATATATATGAAATAAATAATCTCAGCTAGGCATCATACAATAGTGCAATTAATGCTTTAACAAAAAAAACACATCTCATATACAATTCATAAAAATAAAGTGTTGTCACTAATTAAACATAAACATGAATAATCACATAAGATAGAAGTACCATATATGTGAGGTTCTGCTCATTTGACTAATGACATAGATCAACTCCTTCTTCAGATTAAAATATCTTCCAAATATACAAAAGTGAATCAAAAAAGGAAAGTAGTCTGATATTTAAAAGAAACGATCATGTTCCATAATTTTACCAAAGCATTCACAAGCTTACAATAGTGCATTCTTTGCAGATGTTTTTGATAGAATTCCAGACCCTTCTGTAAATGCATGAGAAGGGTATAAATACTACTCTAAATAATGTTCAAAAATAGATTATACAAACATTTGAGGAGGTTTCAAACAACCTTCCTCCGAACTAGTTAGTTAACTCCAAAAATAAACAGTGGCTTAATGAGCAGAGACTATGGTGATGATTTGATGTCTGCTAGCTTGTCCTTCAAATTGCATATATCGGTCATCAGTTTGACTTGAGGAGGTGCCTCGAAATGTGTCCTGACCTGTCCTGCGAAAATCGCATCTGTGAGAGGTGGTAGCATTCGGTGAGTCAAGTGGAGAGAGCAGTTAAGGGTCATGATTTGAATGTGTGGCTTGATGAGGTATTCCCAATACGAGTCCCAATTGGTCTTTGCCAATTTTGCGATTGTTTCCCTTTGAGTTTTTGCCCTTTCCTTCCACATGTTATGCAATTCATTCAAATCAAGTAGTTCTTTTGGGTTGCCTTCTTTTACCAAGTTGGTGGCAAAAAAAGTATGGTTTACCACCTTTACTATATTCTTTAACACCCCAGCAGCTCTTGCTACTGCTAGTTCGGTTTGTTTGATCCTTGCATCCCAATAAGTGAAAAGAATGTCCTTGTGTGTCTCGTCAATCTCAGACAACTTGGATTTCCTCCCCTCTTCTGTTTCTTGCCATTCGATGAACTCTGAGATTCCTGTGTTGAGATCAGTAAACTCAGTTCTCTGGTCAATCACTTTATTCGTTAGTTGGTCATTAGTGATCAGATAAGGAGCGATATGTGACATCTTTTGGAAAAATTGTTCTTGCTACTTTAATAAGAGAGAATTAAGCTCTAGTGCCTCTTTGATAAATTCCTCCACAGTAGGAACATCCTTATATTTTTCCATAGCTTGCTGTAAGTCTTGGAGTTGCATATTTTTGGCTGATATGTCTGCCTCATGGCTTATTTTCAGTACCTCCATGCTTTGTTGGAATCGGGCTAGCTGCTCAGTGGCCTTCCTGTTTACACTTGCCCTTTCTGTTTTGAACTGTTGTGCAATATTTTCTTCTTTTTCTTTCAACGAAAGAGATATTTTGGTAGCCTTGTCCATGGTAGCAGTTGTGAATGCTCCTGTAAACTATGACAATCTTGTCAAGTTTTCAATTGGGTTGGAAGGGACGTCCTCCCAGACTATGTCCATTTTCTCATTCCCAGGCAGGAGTTCAGGTGTCTCAATCCTTCTCCTTTTCCTCTATCTCCTTACTACAAATTTGTGTAGTGGGTTGTAGAATCTGTCAAGAGGAGGTATTTTAGTTACTTTCAAGACAATTTCTGATCTGGGTAGAGCGGGGATGATTTCAGTCTGCTGAGATGTTGTTGCTTGCTCGTCCATCGGTTCAGAGTCTGTATTCTTTTGAACATGTAAAGGAGTTTGATACTCTGTATTTTCCTAGGAATCTATCATATTGGGAGTGTCTTGTAATTTCTTATTGAATTGATCCCACTCATGTTCTAGAATGTTGTCTTTGATCTCCGAAACAATTTCTTTGGGTGGGGTACTCATACCCTGCTTTTCAGCTGATTTCCTATTGGATTTTGCTATAGTCTCGATATCTTGGGCCTTCTCTGTGTTTAGTGCTTTCCCTATATCTGCATGAGACTCTAAGCGAGAATTAGGTGCCTCGTTGTTGATAGTCACACTAGGAGTAGGCTTGTCCTTGGTTTTCAACAAATGTAGTGGGATAACCTCGAGCCTTTTGTTCTTGAACTCCTAAAAGCTCTCAAAATCTCCAGGACCTAGATTTTTCCTTGCCCATTCGAATGATTGTTCGAAGGATTGATCCAACTGTAAAAGGTATTCAAAATTATTAGCCTCATGGATATAATGCTCAATCTTAACCGAAGTGGTGATGTTGTATGCTATATTGTCTGGATCTAACTGCCTTTTGGGCAAAGTATGGAGCCTAAGGCCTTCCAGGCTTACTGATTCCTTTATAGCATGATTAAAATTTTCTAAGGAGAAAGAACCACACCTGATATGAAAAGATGGCCATAGCAACTTCTTGCTTTCTTTGAGAACTTTGGTTAGACCTTTCCCCACGGTCTGGTGGGCTACTTCTCTTGCTAACAATTTATCAGAAACATACAGAGGGAGAGCATGTGCGTCTGTTTTGCTACAAAAAACTGTAATGTAGGTGAACCATTCTTCAACAAAATATTTGCCGACAGCTAGAAGGTCTGTAGCGGCTTCTTGGGAAAACCTGGGGGCTTTCTTATTGAAAATTAATTGATATAGTGGCAAAATAATGACATGACATATTTTATAGAAATGGGGCACATAATGGGATTCCAAAATTTTTGGATAGGGTAGGGGTCCTGCAAGGTCCATTTCCAACTCATGATTGGAAATTTAGTGCAGAAATAGATGGTGTCCATAATGTAGGAACTAAAATAGAATGGATGAAGGTTCTCTAGAGAGGAGGACCTCTTCTGTCAGTATTCAGTGATGATGGTGGCTAGGTTATCAGATAGGATGGTAGCCCAATTCATGATGTGGGAATTAACACAGACATCAATTAGAGGAATCCATTCTATGGAGAACTTAGCATTATTAGGTAACTTGTATAGTCTACATAACATAGTAGTTGCATAGTTGTAGGGGTTGGCTAAAGAGGTTATAGGATACATACCCGATTTATTGAATTTGAACTTATTCTCCAATACTCTCCAGCCCTGAATCATCTTGAGGGATTCTTCATTCTTCTTGGCGAAGTTGGCCACATATGTCTTATCATATATATCTTGAGGGTTAGGTATATGGTACATTTACCTTAGGTCCTCTACCTAAATGACCCCATGAGTTCCATTCTCGAATTCCTAAATTGCCTATCTTCAATGGTGAGGTTTTCAACCACCCACCTGATCATCTCAGTGTATGGGAGGATTTTAGCTCTCGCTCCTATCCTATAAAGGAAAGAACATGCATCATCCTTGAATTGGAGCCCCGAAGGTCTTATTGAGTCAAATGTTTCTCTTGTGACAGTAATCTTGGGACACTCGTCCTCAAGCCTATTGTATATCACCTCCCAAGTTGTTGCACCTCTGTCAGCACTGTAGACCATATCAGAGAATATAGGAGACATTTATGTAAGATCGGACTCTGCAATGCTCAACTTTTTCTGTTTCTACATCACCTTCCGCAATGACATACCTTTTGTAGCTTTCCTGAAATGGACGAGATATATCAGCGCAGACAATATTGGGCAATTAAGGCTAAAATCTTTGTGAAAAGACTTGAATCATGGGAATATTTCAAATAAGATATTCAACATTAACTAGCCATAACCTGCTAAATCATTACCTCTCCCCGGGCTGCTAAATATTAATTACCCTGTCAAACTGTTCATTATTATATTTAAAACAAAGTTACTTCTCACGCGTGCTTCCTGATTTGTGCATGGCAATTTTTAAAACAATGTTATATAACATTACCTATTCATGATACGAAATGTGATTGTGGATATCACAATATCACATTTCGCAAATCATTGGCAAATGACATTGTGGCGGGTCTTTTTACTTGCGACTTTCGTGAAATGCGATTTATGATTTCTTAAGGAGTTTTGCTGGGTATGTCGTAGTGGTTGGATCGATCGCATATCGCAATTTCTTTAAAGTGTTTATAATCATTACCAAAAAAATGTGATTTGCGATCTGCGATGGGGATCTTAAACTTGGATGGTTTTGAGAGTTTTTTTCAAGGCACTTTCTTAGAGTTAGGATTTATTTTCTAAAGACCAAAAAATTAAGAAGAGTCCCCATTTATATGTCTAACATTAGCCTTTATTATACATAAATGGGGGGGTTGTTTCATAGTACAACACACTAATAAACCCTAATTTGCCAAAACCTCAAGGTCTAGGAATACATTACCATCCAACCCTCAAGGACTAAGGTTTCCATAACAATACTAAAAACTTCAAACATGACATTACCATCAAAACCCCAAACATCAAAATAATAGTATTTTCTAGGTTTCATCAATAACTCTAAGTAAACTAGGGTTTTTATGTTAGCACACCCTTAAGTTAGGGTTTTATAGAGAACCCTTTAGGATTACACAAACATGATGTTTTTAATAAGGGTAGATTCAATCTAATGATTAATCACCTAAACAAGAATCTCTATGATTCAAAGGTCCTATACACAACACTTGTTATTAATGTCAAGCAGATTTAAATGAATATACCTTTATCACGAAGAAAACACAACTTATGATCTAAAACATACCTTTGAGGTTTTTTCTAGACAAACCTTATAGGACATCAATTCCAATGCTTTGTCTTGTGAGATCTTCTCCATAGCTTTTGAGCATATCAACAAGATTTTCCTAATCAAGGAAAATATAAAAAGAAATATTATTAGCATCTAGTATAAACACATCTAGATAAGAAAAAGAAAACCAAATATGAAAAATAATACAAGGAGTAAGATACATATCTTTGGAAAAATGGTGAGGGCTCCCTCTTAATCTAATCTCGAGGGATACCTATAACTTCAACAATGTTTTTCCAAAGCATGTTAAACCTATAAGTACTAAAAAACAAAATACAAAACAATTCAAAAACATTAGAGTAGAGGGATTTAGTAGTATAAGTCCTTTATTTCCGATACTTCGATTTTGTTTTTCTTTGGAGATCTTTCTTCGACAACATTTTTTTAATCCATGTTTCTCTTTCTATTCGTCGGATTCTTAGGACAATCGCTTCTATAGTGACCCATCTTGTGACAATTGCAGCATTCGATTTTGGATATGTCTACCTTCCTTCTAGGCCCTTTAGAATTCTTGAAGGTTCCTTTATTCGTGTTATGAGCAGAATAAGCATTTGAAATTTTCTATTCTTCATTCTATTTGTTTCTCACTAATGAAATTATGACTTCTTCTTGTCTACATGCAATCCATAGTTGTCTGAATGTAGGAGTTTCCTTTCAACTGTTGAGACCTAATGAGAAGGCACTCCAAGATGTTGATAATCCTAGAAGTGCAGTGGTTACAAGGTCCTTTTTAGTTTCTATTTGACCAAGATTCTTGATTGTGAATAATTTAGATAATGCCTCATACATCTCTTGAGCAGAATCTATGTTGGATATATATGGGATGAGGTTATCCTTTCATTAGAGGAATTTTGAGGTCTAAAATGGGCCTCCTAAGGAAAATGTACAACCAAAATAAACTTTATAAGAACCAATAGGATTCAATATGATGATGTCAAACATGGGGGATTGATTCACCATTTTTGGAGTAAAAAAATAAAAAGATTAAAAAATAAGAAAATAATAAAACTACTTTTTCAACTTGCATTTTCAACTTATTTCCCTAATGTTTTACTCAAATTTCAAGCAAAAGTACTTCTTGGATGCAAAATTTAATTCATCCTCGAAAGAGTACCCATGTTGTATACTTTCGATGGACCTTGCTACACGAAAAATGAAAAATGCATGAAAAACGTGACTGCAATCACGTTTTTCATGTATTTCTATTTTTTCATGTAGTAGGTTCCATCAAAGTATGTAACGTGGGTACTCCTTAGTTGAGAAATCAAATTTTGCATCTAATGAGTATTGCCACTCAAAATTTGAGTAACCGATAGGGAGATAAGTTGAAAATACGAGTTGAAAAAGTAGTTTTTTTTCCCTCTAAAATTTGATGATGTGATCTAACCTTATTTTATTATTTCCTTGGGAGGCCCATTTTAGACCTCAAAATTACACTAATGATTCCATCCACCATTAGTGTTATAGCCAATATCTTTGTTTCCCTAAACTTTGTCTTTTCTGCATCACTTGACTCATTTGTAGGCTTCTTTACTTTTCCTTTGACTAGATCCTAGACTTTATTTTTCTCAAAGATGAGATCTATCCTATTCTTCGATGCCCTGTAATTGGATGCTCCTTCTAATTTGTTTTCTCCCTTCATTGAGTTAGACATTATTCTTGAAGATGGTAGACTTTACTTCTTATATGAGGCTTTTCCTTGATGACCCTTATTCAAACTTCTTAAAAACCCCTTTTAATAGATCTTTAGGCTACCTTTACCTTCTTTTTCACCTTAGCTCTTATACCATGTTAGAAAATCAGAAAGACGATTTTTTTTTCTTTAAGTTGATAATTACTTGTGATATTCTTATGTTCTTATTAACTTTCTTATGTTCTTCTTTTACTTTAAGTAATTACCAAAGCAATAACACGAAGATCATAGACACCAGATGTAGGCAGACATCTAAGGAAAAACCCTATCTAGTGGAAAACACAGTCAACAACTCTTTCTTTAATAGTTTCACAAGATGATCCAAGACTCCTTGACCTAGACACAAACTTCCTCCAATCATCTAGTTAGCCCTTCCTTTCTTCTGTAGATGATAACCTTCCAATAACAACTTTGACCTAACACCTTGATCTAGCAACAACATACTTTCAACTTTCCTAGCAACAAAACTTCAACTTGCAAAACTTTGACCTAGCAATAGCAGCAAAAATTCAACCCAAAAACTTCGACCTAGAAACAACATTTCGATCTTCTAGCAAATAGCCCAGCAAATTCACATGTGTGAGAGAGAGACAACCCAGAAGCTTCCAATTTTATCCTTCTCCAACAATTCTCCTTCTTCTCTCAAAATTTCACACCTTTTCTGCTTCTCCTTCTTCTATATTGAACTTGTGTGAGTGTATGTTCCAAAGAAATTGAACTACTTGTATATATTACCCTTTTCTGGAGTTCGAATTACCCTTATGTAGGTCGACTTGATCAGGTAAGAGCTGACTTGGTGTGGAGGTGACAAATGACTTATTTTACTCAATATTAATTATTTTTACATGATTCAAATGCCCAAGAAGGGTCTCTTTAAATGGACAATGAATCTAATGACTCAAGACAAAACCTAGAAGTCCTCAATGGGGACTTTGACCTAAAACATGATGACCCCAAGCATGAAACACGTGCTTTAAGAAGTCATAATAAGTCATAATAATAATAATAATAATAATAATAATCTTTCCTTTGATACATACAATTATGAAGACCGAACCTAGTTACATTCTTCAACACCATAAGCAAGGGTATATATATATATATATATACGAATTGCATGTTTCTCTTGGAGCAATTGGGGATGGAAGAAAATCAAAATTAATTACCCATTGCCATGTTTTTATTTCACACTAATGAGAATCCATATACATCAATGATCGCTTGTGAATAGAAAATACAAATACAATTCAGAAGCTATAGTGCAGATAGGTCAAGGTTACATGAAGATGAAAATATATAAATCTTGATCTAAGACATCAAATAAGGAGAACAATTACATACAATACAAATGATGTCAAATGCTTTCACAAGAACAATATTTTTTCCACAACTAAATGTTTAATCGTACATTTTGATTAAACAAATCCTTTTCGAAATCGCAGGATAAAAAAATAATTTATAATTGGAGTATAGAGAAATTAAACTTATATTATAAGATAATGGAATATAATAGTAAAATTTCAACATATGACATATTAGCTTCCTTTTAATAATATTCTAAATATAGGAGACACTTATTCCATGTGATGACAACTTTTGTGCACTTTTAATTCATCAACAAATATGCTATTATCCTGTATAAATTAGGTTGGAACTCCATATATGGCTAAGAAATATAAGTTATACAAAATGATTTGAGTTTATTAATTAAGAATTATATACATGGAAACATAAAGAGAAACATGTCTATTATTCAATGGGACATTACAAAGTGTATAATGCCATTATGCTACAAAATAAGCCAATTACAATGACAAGAATAGGGGCAAAGTATTCCCAAAATATTTCATTTATCATATTTAACACTCCATCTTTTCTTTTCAATCTATAACTAACTATCGGAGAAACATTGTTCAAATTCATTTTCGTTCCATCTTCCAGCATCTCATCATCTCCACCCATTGCTAGATTTGAAGTTCCAAAACTATTTTGTTGAACTTGAACATTTCCTTGAACCTTTATTCTGCATGCAACAGCAAATAGTTAACTTTATAAAAGTTGTAATTTGATAGGGCTAAAAACAAAAAAATGATATGCATTATGCAAAACAAACAATTTCACATTTATAAACAATTTCTTGATTTTATAGAATACATTTGACAATAAAAAAGATCATATCAACATAAGAAAACACATTATGATAATATGTATTGATTTACTAAATATAGTGTTTCCAATACAATCAATGATGCTAGTTTGATGTTTAACTAATATACTTTCTTACAAATATGCTTAAATAACAAGCACCAAAGTTTGTTTATTTATCCACACTTATGATTATCTAGATGTGCTTCTTTTTCTTAAGATAAAGATACAAACAATAAATCTCATAGACTCAACTATATTTTTCATGCAACAATATTTGTGTAAAAATATTTATTTATTTCAATCACAAGCAAATAAATAATTTTGTTGAAAATACATTTAGAATAATGAAATTCATTTCAATAGATAGCCAAAATTCAAGCCATGATAGATGGCTTGTAAGACTATTGATTTAAAATAAAACAAGAAAATAAGAATCATGTTATTTTGCCATGATAATTTAACTTACGGTAGAAGTTAGTTAATTTTTGTAGATTAGCAAAAAAAAGAAAAAGGAAAAAAAAAAAAAAGCATACAAATTATACTAAGCAAGCATAAAATAAACACATAATATGCTTAAAAGTAGAGGATTAGTCAACATTTAACACATCCTAATCAGCATTTAATGTGCCCTTGAAGAATTAGCTAAAAATCATCAATCATAATGGAAAAATAAAAACTCAAATTCATATCAATTAAAGATAATTAAAAATAACGTCAACAATTATTTAACAACAACGTTAAAGATTATCAACTAACAATCTTACAATAAAAACCTTATAATAAGTTACATTGCCCAAATTGAAATAAATTATTGATATATTATATATCGTTGAAGTTTATAGTTAATATTAATCTTTTATATAAAAGGTCTTTCACTTCCTTACGAATTTTGTATAATGATTCCATGTACTAGAAGATTAAAATTCTAAAATCTCCATGTGCATAATCAACAAATACAAATCACTATAAAAAGGGAAAACAAGCCTAAATTAAAATTCCTTACAATTTTAGAATTTCAATTTAATTTCAATTTAATATCATCTTAGTTTAGGATAATTAGATGCCAAAAGTATATTTAGGAGACCATTAAAAACTTGGTAAAGTCCAGAATATTAGGAAAATGAATTCAGAACAGATTCATAGCCATTTGTATAGTTAATATAAATATTTAAAATGATTTTATATTAATATCACTTATAAGTCATATTTACTTATTTATTCAAATCAATTAAATTATTTAAAAAAAATTGTTTACCCCACACTGAGGTCTTTTTCAACAAAACTATTTATTTAAAAAAATTGAGTTTACATGGTGTTTTGAGATCTTTTCCATAAATAATTTTTTTTAAGAATGATAAAATTTTAATAACAAAATAAACTCTTAAACAAAAAACAACTTCTTTTTATTAACATACCAATATCAAAGTCATCATTCAACTGGAGTAAAGATGGTTAATCAAAATTTCAACAAAAATGTAATACTGGAGTAAAGATGGTTAATCAAAATTTCAACAAAGATGTAATATATAGTGCCTTGCCTCAAATATACCTTAAACACTTCATGACCACATTATAATGACTTTAATATACACATTAGTTTTAATATAACTTTAGCATATAAACATATAAGCTTGCTTTTCACTGTTATACCACTTATATACTCATTTCAGGCCCATATAATACACATAAAATATGTCATCAAATTACATGGACAAGCCATTTTAAAGCCCATATGCCACCTTTTTTTTTGTATCAGAGGAATCGGCAACTGGGACAGCCTCGCAACTCGCGTGACACGGGGTCGATTCTGGCCGCCACCACTATAACCTCTGGGTTTTGCGCCTTGCCCACTATAACGCGTCACCAATGTAAGTCCAGGGGATTTGAACTTGTGACCTTCAATACGGAGTCCGCTTACTACGAACTTCACTGCCATGTGATTACCAACTCTCATACCCCGTGGGGCTAGCCCATATGCCACCTTAGTTGAGAGTGTAAATAACAAACTTTTAGTGACACATTCCCACCCCCAAGGAGTTTCTACTTGTAAAGCATGCACAATTTTCAAAACTAAAATCTAAATAAAGAAAAGAAGAATCTATATGAAGTGAGGATTTAAAGAAAAAATGAAATATAAATATTTTGTTATATTAGTATTAATAGAAGGAATTTGTATGCATAATTAAAATGCCTATACAACCCGTGGAAGGAAAGCAGGCTAAATAACACACCAACGGAATAGTGAGGATACATGCAGTGTGATAGTGATGACATAATAACTAAACATTCCTCTCATAAACCAATATAATCAATAGTGGTCTCACCAACAAAGCACAGTAAAAACACAATTTAAGGTTGGAAAATAAATCTTCAATTTATCTCCAAATTAGGACATTGCAAAGTATGTCTCCAGTTGTTGTAAACAAACTTTAATGGATTCTACATTGATGCTTCCCTTTGAATAACAGATTGTTAAGTATCACTTACACTTCAAATGGACTAAAACCTCCCAATGTAGTTTGCACGAAAGGTCAATGATGGTACATGGGTTAAGTCACATTAGTTGCTAGAAAAATTAACTATATATTTCTTCATGGTGTTTTTACAATTTTTTTTCTAATATCTATTCAAATATTATCAAGGTAATCAAAACCACTCTACAAAGAGATGTGTTGGTTAGTAACCTTTTAGGAAAACTGTTGGTGCAAAGGAAGGTGAATTAGAGGAATTTTAGGTTGAACTTCATCTTTTATGTAGATAGACCTAATCCAAATATGCACGAAATGGTAGTGATGTTTTTTTTGCTTTGATGCAAAACCAATCCGAGTACCATACTGTAGGTTGTAGGTTTTGTTAGGAAAACCATAATTTCTAGAGAATACCAAGTTATATATGTATTTGTGTATTAGGAAACAAGGTAGATGACCAATATTGAATGATGAAAGAGTAATGGAGAGTTAATAAACAGAGAAAACCAACGACAATTCATCAAATAAACTCAATATCAAATACATTGATTTGGAGTTTTTTTTTTAAATGTGTGTATTATATTTAAAGAGAAATATTCAAAAAGAGTCATATGAAAGGTGGAAGAAGATATACAAAGAATATCATATCCTCTTTCTCAAAACAGCTAATGCTGAAATAAAATTAGACTATGCTATAGTATCCAAAGATTGAGCATCTTTGATCAACAAAGCACCCTTGGCCAAGAGTTGATGGCATACTTCATCCTTCCATATGAAATCAAAAAAAGAAAAAGTGTTGGTCGCATGATAAAAAATCACCTTCTATCCAAGTTTCCAAAGAATAAATAGAGCCAAAATCCTTAAACAATACCAAATTCTCACAAGCACAAGACAAACCTATGTCCAACAATCTCTAAATATTGTAGATGGGCCAAGGAATCCTACCTTCGAGCAATACAAACATTGATCCTTAAGGTACTTCCAACATTGCTTGGACAACACGCACTCCCAAAAAATATGTTTCACTCTCTTTGATTTGTGGCAAACTAGAAAAGTCCATCAAAGAGTCCACTCTTGTCCAACCCACCTTAGGCGAAATCCCCTAATAGATAATTAAAAAAAAAAAGTACCTAGTAGATAATCAATCAAGTAAAACTCAGCTTATACGAAATTCACATCAACCAAAGACTATGAAGTCTTCAAACACATGTCCTTCGAATCCTTGGATAACTAACTTGCATTAAGAACTAGGGATAATGGGTGCCTCTAATGAAGCATGGGATACATCGATCAATAGCCATACTAGAAAAGTGAATGATCAAAACACCAACCCCAATCCCTCTAAAATGGTCCAAGCGTTCAAACTTTCATTTTAAATTTAAACAACTCAACATTTAGGATAAATTCTTGCAACTCCATAATCAAAAGATGGTTAGGGGAAAGAAGACCATACTCTTGAGCAAGAGCATGCTACTTCTTTGATTAAAGAGACGTAAATGCCCATAAATCACTCCAAAAAAAGATACCCTTTCGGCTCAGGCATCAAGCTTCAAATTGAGGTAACTTAGCAACATAAGATCCTTGATTCTATTAAAGTTGGAGAGGAGTTTGATAAGTCCTTAGACTCTGAGCCAGATGGTGTTTATGTAGCTATTGGTGATGAGTGATCATGTTAATCAATGATTTCTAATAGGGTAGTGGCCTACTGGTTTGAGTTGTGCTACGAGGGAAGGGTAGCACAAGATTTGAACCCAAGACTTCTAGTTCGGTGAGACTTCATTTCCATGACCACTGCCACTTGAGCTACCCCATGCAGACTTTTTTTTGTAAGCTTTGGTAGGACCTTCGGGTTTGAGTTGTTGCATTGTTTTTGAACTCTAGACGCCATTTAGAGCCTCAGTGGTTATGTATTTTGTCGATGATATCGTTGAAATGTATTGCACTCGGTGCCATTTTGATATATGCACCCTTACATGGTATATAAATGAGAAGATTTTCCATATTTTGTCTCTAATGGTTTTTAATCATGGTTTGTAGTCTTAAAAATATGTTTGTTTCATTAAAAATTAATTATTTTATGTATTTTTTCCATTTCTAGCTTATTGAATTCGGTATGATCTGGTTTGATCCAATTCGAGTTTGAATCACAATTAGATAGGTCATTGGTTTGAAACCAGTTCTAGTTTTGAACACTATGTGTAGAATACGTCATTGTGGAGTTGTGGATTGTATGCAAGCATAGGTTGTGGTAGACACTATTTTTGTGATGTTCTTTTTTCTGGTGTTCCTTATGGCATGGTTAGGATGGACTTTCAGGGTTGGAGGCAGACAGGTCACAGGTATAGGTTTACGTCATCAGCGGGCCTAGGGGCTTTTGGAGAGGTTTTATAGGGCCTAGAGGAGTTCACTTGCCATCTTCCGTCATTAGGATTGATTTTGCACAACTCGCTTCTCTTTCCATTGCATTCTGGTAATTCTTGAAACACGAGGTTATTATTTTACCTAACTCGATTAGTTACGCTTAAGGTGGAATTCCGAGAGGATCACTTGACGAAACACCTTAGTGTAATAGCTCGTTGGAATCGAAACAAAAAGATCTACGGTATGATATGGTTAGTGGGGATTTTCAATGCCCTAAGGAGGCATGGTGGCCATTTTACCATTTTCCCACATTAAAAAGATGTTTTAATTGAGGGAAATATGCTCAATGATTAAAATAATAATAAAATAGGAGCTTCTAGAAGGGTCCATCAAATCTATAAAAAATGAGGAGGAGGCAATTAGAGGACATCTTGGAGTTAATCTTCTTCTTGTATGAGAGGTTTGATAACCTGGTTTTCTACTTCATTTGTAGCCCTAAGATGGAAGCCCTTAGGGGATTCAGTGATGGTGGGTGAGTACCCACCTTCCCTTGGTGAATTCATCCAAAGTTTACAAACCCTTAGGTGATTTGGTGAGGGTGGGTGAGTACCCACCTTCCCTTGGTGAATTCGTCCAGAATTCACAAGAGAGCTTAGTCATGCAATTCATGTCAATTTGGAGGGTCGGGAGTAGTGCGACAGATTATTTTGGAGGTCACATTTTTTTTTGTAAGCTTAGTAGTACTCTTTGATTTTCATGTCCATTACACACCCCGCTACGAGGGAAAGGTAGCATAAGATTTGAACCCAAGACTTCTAGTTCGGTGAGACTTCATTTCCATGACCACTGCCACTTGAGCTACCCCATGCAGACTTTTTTTTGTAAGCTTCGGTAGGACCTTCTCATTTTCAAGTTTTTCCATGTCCGTTATTCACCCCATTTCCGGGGAAGGTAGCACAAGAATTAAACCCAAGATCTCTGGTTTGGTGAGACTTCATTTCCACGACCATTGCCACTTGAGCTACCCCACGTGGACTTGGAGGTCAACTTTTCATCTCAGCTATTTTGGTTGTATATGCATGTAACCCCAGTTTATTTATTATAAAATTCGAGGTTGTTCATGTTCACTTTGTTATTTTGTTGTATTTTATTAATTATATTATTACATGGCAATGTTTTGTTAAATGAATGGTAATATTATGGAGAATTTTGGTTTAGTTGGATTTTTGCAAAAATTAGTGAAATATCTAGTTTGGGATATTACAATGGTATCAAAGCTTTGGTCTTGGCTTAGACTGTAGGTTTTTCAGTTTCAGTTGCAATTCTTACAGTTGGAAAAGTCAAAATCACAGTGCGTCCAACAAAATGAGAATTTGTTACAATAAAAAAAAAAGCTTGACAGTTCTTTTTTTTATTAAATGTAAATTTCAGCAAAATTGTTGCATGAAAATTAATTCTTGGACAAATTTTATTATATGGTGGCAAAAATGATGTTCCAAGGGCCAATTCGTGGATGTAGTCAAATAATTGATGGGGGTCGTATTAAAACTGCTTTTTAAAAAGCCCAAGGCCAAAGTTGCTTTTGTGAGGGCTGGGAAATAATTTTGAAGCGTGGCGGTATCAAACCGTCAAAGCCGCACATGAAATTCGAAGAGTGGATCGCCCATCTCACAGGTGAAGGACAAAATCAATTTTTAAACAGGGTCGAATTTAAGTGTTGGGGCTGAACTTCCATTATTGAGGACGAATTGTCAGAGTCGGGCTCACGAGCAGTTTGTTTGGAAAGTTGAGCTCCTTGTTGAAACTGCATTCTTTCATAACTGAAGAAGATCGTTGATTTTTCTGCCCAACCGCAGAAGTATAACAACCCAATATATTATACAAGGGGTTGCGGGCATTCAAATTAATTTCTAAAGGGCGTATCCATCAAGCAAGAACGAAAGCGGAGGAGCTGGTTGAGATCGTATTCCAGTATTTAATAGTTGGAATTACAAGTCAAACCCCTGAGACTGAGTTTATCTGGTAACTGGACTGTGCAAAGGAATTGTTGAAACCGATTATATACAAAGCAACTTGTTGTGTGATAAGTTTGTCTGTAGCCTGTGTGAAATCGACCAGGTTTGTGGACTATCCCACGGGATCAGGAAAACGCAATGAAAGTCGAATCCTTAACCGTGGGTCGATTAGTAGTGATTTCATCACCATTTGCGAAGGAGCCGCGTCGAGTTCGAGCAGGAAGATAAACTGTTTTCCAAAGGGCCGCAATATTATTCAGAGGACAAATTCGTCATTCTAAGAAGCAAATTATTTAAGCAATCGCCAAGTACGCTACCAATGTACATCTGTTGGGCATATGAGTGTGATTTAAACACAGTCTGAAAAGATGACCTCAAGCTCAATTATTCGTTGAAAGTAGTGGACGTGACTATGTTCAAAGTTGTTTGTGGCACATGTGCATCACTCACTTGGAACGCATGGAATTGTTGATTACCGTGGGAGCCATCTAATATACAACTACAGAAGTGAAGATTACTCCTATAGCAATTTGGCAAATCAGGGGGACGAGTATTGAGCAGACTTTCTCTCAAATTGGAGCACATTCCAGATCTCCCCCTCCTGCCCTTCAGAACTAAATCTTGTAGCAGAAGAACGTCAACAGAGAAGCAGTTCCAGAGCCACGAGATTATATGATTTTTAACAAGCTCGGGTTGAAGCATTGTAGAAAACAGTCACAGTGACCACTAACTCTTCTAAAACCTGAATTATTACAGGTAGTAGTGGATTCCAGGTAACCTCTAATTTAATTAATAATTGCTTGGGATCAGTGTTTGGATTTTGTTGGTGCACTGTTAAGAGGTTTTCATCTAAATTCACCAGATCTGCCAAGGTACTAGCTATGTCACATGGTTGGGGTTCGAATTCGAGTTTGGAAACAATTAAGTTTGATTTGAATTCAAATTTTTCAATGAGGTTCGACATTAAAATTCAAAAACATATATATATATATATATAATATATATATATATATATATATATATATATATATATATGACATAAAATAATAATAAAAACTAAATTAATCAATAAAACTATATGAGTAGCAGTGAGCACCCACAGCCACAAATCATGACCATTATTAACTTCGCACTCCGTCGGATGGGGACAAGCAGCGTCTAGAAATTGAATTCAGGAAATTGTAGAGAATACAACACGCAGCAGCACCGTTGAACACAATAGAGTGAGTACACTCAGACTGAAGTTGGCTTGTGAAAATCTATCGACAACCATGGTAAATAAAGCCAAACCGGTGTCCACTGCGGGAAACTAATTGGTGGGAGGTAGAACAAGAGAAAACCATGTGCTGCCCAAGGTTTTTCTCATAAACCTTAAAACAACTAACAAAAACCGCTTGAAATCTAACCTTGAACCCCAAAAAAAATTATAAAATTGGGCTTCAGGTTCAAATTTGTTAAGGTTCGAATTTGAGGTTCAACTAGCAAGTTCAAATTTGAGGTTCGACTATCAGGTTCGAATTCGTTCAGGTTCGACTATCAGGATTGCTGAACTTGAACAATTTTTTTTTGTTTTTTTTTTTGGGTTTGCCGAATTTCGAACCTCAAGGTTCAAATTCGGCGAACCCTGTGACATAGGGTACTAGTTTAATATTGTTTGAGCCAGGGTTTGTAATTGAGTGTGAGGTCAGTGCTTGCTTGAGATGTATGCCACTATCCATTGTATGGTGTGGTTGTCAACTATCATGAGGGTTTGTCAGTAAGAACACGACATGTGTGTTACCTATTGCTAGGACATGGCATGTGTGTGTTACCAACTGCTAGAAGTTGATCGTTGATGTATTTACTGTTAATGTTGTATTATCATGTATGTGACATGTACTTCTCATTGGGATGAAACCATGGAGAAACTGACAAAACTCCTAAATAAATTGGAAAAATTAAACAATGACCCTTGGAACCATAATGCAACATTGGACAAAAAATGCACATAGAACAACAAACCATTCTCAAAAGGGATCCACACCCTTCTCCAACAAGAACCACAAAAAGATTTGCAGAAGGGGCAGGAATTAGGACACAAGATTTTTGCACTGGGGAAAAGCTTGAAGCGCATGAGGGTTACATTAAAAGCCCTTTCCAAATTAGAAGAACTAGACACACTCCTTTTTGAGATAGACCAATTGTGAAAATTCCAAACTGGAATCCTATTGCAGCCACTGATATTATTTCTCCTAATTGTTAATTAATTAACAATTTATTTGCTACAACAAATATTGAAATAAATACATTGCAAACTTCACAACTAAAATTCTGCGGAAAAATAAATCGCTGGAAGTTGAAAAATGCTAGCACACACATAAGAATAACACAATTATTTTTAGACAAAAGTCCCCAGAAAAACCCAATTTGGGAAAATGTTAGGTCCCTATAATACTATTGATTACCCCATTACTATTGTAGTTGTATCCCTTATTAATATTGTTGTGCCCCTATTGTCCCCATATTGTTATCACTGTGCCCCATAGAATCCCTCTACTGTTATTTTTGTGCCTTAATATTATTATTGTGAGGTTAGCTGGGTTATATTATGACTCCTTAGACTCCTACATATAGAAAGGAGGCTTTGTCATTTGAATCATCAAAGAATCATTCATTTGTGTAATGTGAAGGAGGTTGCCCCCTCGAAGACGCTGAATTCTAAAGCATTGATCTATCTTTTCTATCTTTTTGTGAGCTAGTTTCATAACATTTGGTATCAAATCTTTTGGATTCTAGGGTTCTGCTGTTCCAAATAGGTCATCGTGGAATTTTCGCTATACCTTTTTCTGCGACGTTTCAGAAGCAAAAAAAAACCCATTTGAGAAGAAATCGCACTGAACCTCGGGTCCGAGTTTCAGAGCTTTTCACGCTATATTTGCGGAGATATGATCTGAGGAAGTTGGTCTTTTTGCAGACTCCTGAATTACATTCCAAACAGGTGACCTGGGGGAAATCATCATAACTTTCTCTCTGAGCATCGGATTGAAATTTTGTAAGAAGGGACAGAAAGAGGACAAACTGTAGCTTCTTGTACATATTTTTCAAAGCCAAAGGTCGAAACAGGGACACGTGGCATGTCGTACAAGTTCGCTCTACTAAACTAGTCTATAATCAGGTCACTGTGGGAGATTTGGCATAACTCTTTCTTGGAGAATCGAATTGGGATCAGACTGGTGGCATTGGAAAGAGGACACAGAGGGCTACTGCAGGTCACAATTTCAAAACTGGATGATCCGAAATTACAGAGATACATCAAAGGCAATATCGAGCTCCTACAAAGTGAAAAAAATGTGTGTAGATTTTTTGAAATTTTTGCTTAAGCTTGGCTTGAAAAATTATTTTGAAGGAATTCAAAGGGCATAGTAGAGCATTATTATCGGTAACTGATGCCCCGATGAAAGAAAATGCAAACACCTAATAAGCGACCTGAAATCTCTAGCATGACTCATGAAGAAACAGAAGAAATGCTACATGATATATCAAAATTACAAGACCAAGTGCAACAAATTTCACTCTCACAAAAGCTAACAGAAGCTAAGATAAATGGCGTGGAATCTAAGATAAAGGGCGTGGAAACTAAGATGAATGGCGTGGAAGCTAAGCTTGACGATTTGAAGATAGATTTGAAGACAGATTTGACAAATTTTCTACAAGAAATACTTAATTATGGTGAAAGGGTAGCAAAGGAAACTTATGATGCAAACAAAAGAAATGTTAATCATGATTTCCTAGACTCTAATGTTGGATCAAATACCCACCATATTCTAAAAATCGATATGAGGAAGTTTGATGGCAAGGATCCCACAACATGGATATTACAGATGGAGCAATTTTTCAATCTCAATAATGTGCAAAACACACAAAAGGTACGTATTGCAACTTTATATTTGGAGCCAAATCAGTTTGTATGGTATCAATGGCTTTGCTCTCGTAAACAAATTATCACTTGGGCAATTTTTATGGAAGAATTGACAACACATTATGAGGATACAAAAAGCAACACTTTTTTTAGCCAATTGATAAGTCTCAAACAAAAGGGTTCAATAATGGAGCACATTGAAGAGCTCCAAAAATTGAACATAAGGGTAAAAGATATTCCAGAGGAGCATAGGATTGATGTGTTCATAGGGTCTTTAAAGGATAATATCCAACATGATGTTCGCCTTTGGGCACCTGATTCATTAGAGAAGGCATTCAGGTTAGCAAGAAAAATGGAAAGCAAAATTATGGCAACCAAGAAGCATACCACTCACAACTATAAAGATGGAAGTGTTGTCCCTAGTCTTCCACAACCAATAAGGTTGACACCACAACAATTGGAAGAAAATAGAGCAAAAGGGCTTTGTTACAGTTGTGATAGTAAATACACTAAAGGTCATAAGTGTGCTGAGAATAAATTATTCTACATAGATTGTGAAGAGGAAGAAGAAAAGGAGCAAGAAAGGTCAAAAGAAGAGGATATACTCCAGGAACAAAGCCTAAATAAAGAAGAAATGAATCCGACCATATCTTATAATGCATTGGCTGGAATTACCACTCCTCAAACCATCAAGATAGAAGGACAAATCAAGAAGAAAAAGGTAATAGTGTTGATTGATTCAGGAAGCACCCACAATTTTATTCAATGTAAGGCAGCAAAAGAATTGAATTGATTCCTATATCCAACACTAGAGTGTCAAGTGATGGTTGCAAATGGAGGAACAATAAATTTCTCTGGAAAGTGCCATAATATCAAGCTATCCATGGGAGAATATGTATTGACTAGCCCAATGCTTTCCATTCCAATGGGAGGTGCTAATGTTGTACCAGGAGTCCAATGGCTACAATCCTTGGGTACAATAGCTTTTAATTTTCAAGAACTTTTCATGAAATTTTATGTGAAATGAAAGGAAGTTGAATTAAGGGGTATTGCAGGGAAACCGGGAAAGGTAATCAGCTCTAACAATATGACAAAGCTTCTAAAAAATGAACAAAGAGGTGTAATTGCACAATTATGTTCACTAGATGTTTCCACATTAAAATCGTCTATTTCTCCAGATCTCCAAAAAGTCTTGGACAATCATTCCAAGGTATTTGAGACTCCCAAAGGTCCCTATAATATTAGTGATTACCCCATTACTATTGTAGTTGTATCCCTTATTAATATTGTTGTGCCCCTATTGTCCCCATATTGTTATTACTGTGCCCCATAGAATCCCTCTATTGTTATTTTTGTGCCTTTATATTATTATTGTTAGGTCGGTTGGGTTATATTGTGACTCCTTAGACTCCTATATATAGACAGGAGGTTTTTTCATTTGAATCATCAAAGAATCATTCATTTGTGTAATGTAAAGGAGGTTGTCCCCTCGAAGAGGCTGAATTCTAAGGCGTTGATCTATGTTTTCTATTTTTTTGTGGGCTAGTTTCATAATAGAAAACCGGTGCAACAACTAAGGTTTTTATTATTAAGCAACAGAGAGAAATTTTGAGTACAACTGGATGTCAAAATATGGCAATCATACAAAGAAAAATACTAGTAAAAATCTAGTGAGGAATTTTCCTCACCCCATAGGTAAACTCTCGGCACAACTTACCTTTAGAAATTCAGCCCTCTGACCCTCTGTGCAACCTATTGGACGTCAAGCCTTTGACTAGTGTCTAATGAAGTCGTTATGCCTTTTGCTGGCTGGAAAGATGCTCCTTTGGCACTTTGGGACTCCTTCCTGGCCTCTAGAACTGAAGACGTCTCTCCCTCTCAATAAATTGAACTTGCCTCTAGAAGTTGTTGCGCTGCCCCTGCATCAGCTTCTTTGTGGCTCTTTTGTGTCTCTACAAATGCACTCACTGGATCTAGAATACTTCCTCCAACCCCACTGTCTTTGCCCCTCTCTCACTACTTCGATCTCTAGCTCTGTCCAACAACTGACCGCTGTTACTCTGGAAATCGATTTGCCAAGAAATCGAACTACTCAAGTGTACTCTCCATCACCACATCAACCTCATCTTATAGTTCTCTATTGGAGCACCAACGGCCAAATATTAAAACATAATCGATGGCTAGAATCATCTTTGTATCGATTCGTGTGAGTTTCTAGATGATTATCGCCTTGACTTAATTAATACTGATTAATTAACCATATTCTCGAAGTAGACTTATGAAATATTTAAAAACTGGTTAATAATCTAATTAAGTCATTTCTAGGTGAAATTTCCAAAAACAATTTATAGGTTTTGGAGATCTTATGAATTCTAGCCTCTCCAAATTTCATGGCTAGAACACATCCGATGCTACAAAAACTAACACTCCCTCTTAGCGATGAATGTGTTCTAGTGTTGCACTCCCTGCCACAACACCTTGTTTCTGCAACATCACCTGTCATGCTGTTGATGTCTGGCCATACTGCCCACCAACCACTACGCAACTCTGATGTACGTTGCAGCTATGTTGTCGCTGATACTGTCATACTGCTGCCAACATTGCATCTGCACTGCAACTCCTTCTCATCTGTTGATGTTGCAACTGCAACATCTGCAATTGAAAAGCATCCAAAATTCTGAATCAATTGTGTTCAATATGATGCATCCGTCTCCCGAGTCTTTGACTGCTACTAGCATCTGCACTGTCACTGAAAGGTCTGCCCTATTGCTAACTCTGCATTGTGCCAACTACACTGTTGCCAACTCTGCACTGCGCTCCTTAGTATCTGACTACTACTAGTTTGCAACTGTCAATTTGGTATTGATGCATCAATTGTCACTAATCCATCCTGCTACTGAATACTGTGGGCCCCTCGTAGCTAGGTAATGATCCATAAGGTGGACTCCTCAAGGATCCCACCTAACTATAGAGCTTTAGGGCTAAAACACCAAGTCACCCCACCTCACTCCTGGATGTATATCGACAAACATCGCGAAGTCTTCCTCCAGCCTGGAGGACAACCTGTCGATCTCTGCTAAAGCTGTCTACTAGTCCTACTTCTCCTCCTTGTCCTTCTTCCTGAGAGGACATTGGATATTATATTGACCGAGCTCACTACACCTGAAGCACTTGAACTTTGATAGGTCCTTCTTCTTCTTTCTCTACTCCCCCTGCCCCTGACTGGGACCCTTTGATGCAAAGGCCACATCTCCTCCTCCTTCACCATCTTCGATCTACTGCCCCTGCCACTAATGGAGCTCTTCAATAGAGCTCATTCAACTCCTCCTCCTGCAAATTGGCGCACATTCTATCCCAGTTTGGTAGCCTATCTCTACCCAATATGCTTTGGACAAAGACCTACTACTCCTCTAAGACATTGTTGAGTGCCAATCACACTAGCTCCGTGGGTTGAGGCAATGCCCCAACAGCTAACAACTAGTCTCGGACCTCCTGAAACCTGGTAAGGAAGGGATCTATGCCTTCCCCTTCATGCATCTGGATGAATCTCAACTTCTCCTCTAAGTAAATCTTCCACTGCTCGGAAGTACCTGGGTACAATGTGGAGAGAAAATCCCACATATGCTTGGCAGTATCTTTGCCAGCTATAGATGAAAGAACATGATCCCAAACTCCATCTAGCATCAACCGCTTCGCTTGCGTCATCTCCTTCTTGTATTCTTTTTGCTAATCTGCATCTCGAGGAACCGCCACCACTGCATCAATATAGGCTTTCAGGCCACATTCATCTAGAAGGAAGGACATCCTTGCCTTCCAGATGACGTAGTTGGAAGCTCCATCCAACCTATCCTGATCACGAATCCCAACAGTGGCCATCTCAATCTCTTTCTTTTTTCTCGATTGTTGCTCTGGTATTCGCAATCCCTTCTGGAGTGAGAAGATCTGCTAACAACCACTGCCAATCTACAACGAAATCGAACTTCTGAGACTGAAAGTTCCCTGAGGAAAATTTTCCCTCAACTGTGTGTTTCTCTCTCTACCTGACGCTATCTCTGCTCTAGCGAACTGCTGCAAAACCCTGTATGTCCAGCTAGAGATCTGCCCAATGAAAGTACTAAGTTGCTCCCTCTACCTTTGGAATCACTTGATTTGAAAGGATCAAATTTTTTTGCCCCTCTCGGAAAGATCTAATTTCCTTAAGCAATTTGGCCTTTTGGCAAAAAAACCGCGCTGGCCTTGGAAATTTCGGCCTATTGCCCTTGTTGAGCAGTGAAATTCCTCTCCTTCGTTTTTCTGAGCACTCCGGCTGATCAACCTGACTCTGATACCATGTGAAAATTCCAAACTAGAATCCTATTGTAGCAGCTGATATTATTTCTCCTACTATTAATCAATTAACAATTTATCTGCTATGACAAATATCGAAATAAATACATTGCAATCTTCACAAATAACATTCTGCGGAAAATAGAAACATTGGAAGCTTAGAAATGCTAGCACACACACATAAGAATAACACAATTATTTTTGGACAAAATTCCCCAAAAAACCCAACTTGGGAAAACCGGTGCAGCAGCTGAGGGTTTTATTATTAAGCAGCAGTGAGAAATTTTGAGTACAATTGGATGTCAAAATCTGGCAATCCTGCAGAGAAAAACACTGGCAAAAATCTAGTGAGGAATTTCCTCACCGCACAGGCAAACTTCAGCACAACTTTCCTTCAGAAAGTTGGCCCTCTAACCCTTTGCGTCAGCCTCTGCGCTGCTTTGCGTAGCCTGCTGAACGTCAAGGCTCTGACTGGTCTATGATGAAGTCGTTTTTCCTTCTGCTAGATGGAAAGATGCTTCTCCGGCACTCTAGGACTCCTCCCCCACTTCTGGAACTAAAGACTTTTCTCCCTCTAAGCAAATTGAACTTGCCTCTAGAAGTTGTTGTGCTACTCCTGTGTCAACTTCTCTGTGGCTCTTCTGTCTCTCTACAAATGCACTCACTGAATCTGGAATACTTCCTCCAGCCTCACTGTCTCTGCCCCTCTCACTACTTCGATCTCTAGCTTTCTCTGGCAACTGACTATTGCTACTTTGGAAATTGATCTGCGAAGAAATCGAACTGCTCTAGTGTACTCTCCATCACCACATTGACCTCTTATATTCCTCTGTTGGAGCACCAACGACCAATATTAAAACATAATCAAAGGCTAGGATCATTTTTGGATCGATCTGTGTGAGTTTCTAGATGATTCTTGCCTTGATTTAATTAATACTAATTAATTAACCATATTCCCTAAGTTTAGACTTAGGAAATATTTAAAAACTGGTTAATAATCTAATTAAGTCATTTGTAGGCAGAATTTCTAGAAACGATTTATGGGTTTTGGACATCTCATGTATTCTAGCCTCTCCACCAAATTTCGTGGCTAGAACACATCCGATGCTACAAAAACTAACACAAGTTAGAGGGGAAGAAGTTGATGTGGGGTTTGAAACCCACCATGCTAGCTTTAATACAAGCCAAGTTTTTAGAGTACCATTGTGAAGGGGTCACACTTCCAGTT
Organism: Pinus taeda; assembly: GCA_000404065.3. Classification (NCBI taxonomy): domain Eukaryota; kingdom Viridiplantae; phylum Streptophyta; class Pinopsida; order Pinales; family Pinaceae; genus Pinus; species Pinus taeda. Next base: position 102,079 of record APFE030444709.1, on the reverse strand, counting down.
GCCCCTTGTTTTAGAAGCATCATAATGCTGAACGCCCCTATAGCTCCTTACAATGACGATGTTATGAGGAGAGTCTTCAAGCTGATGGTAGAAACCTTGCGAGACTTGGATAACTCTGCGGGTCTTACATTTGGGAAGAAGCTTGAGGTTTTGGAAATTATGGCCATGACCATGATGTATAAAATTAAGTTTGATCTAGAGTGCGATGACTTGATCCTACAAATGTTCCAATGCTTTTTCAACGTTAAGAGACATCATCCTGACTCAGTCAAAACACATGTAGTCCATCTTGTCATCATGTATGGAAGGTCGTGATGCCATTTGTAGGGTGTTGCTGACTAGATTGTTGACCATTTGGAGGAGAGAACAACTGATCTCACCTATTGCTTATGAACTAGCCAAAAAGTTGGTTGAGCAGAACATTGGGTTGTTCAGAAGACAGTTGAACAGGGAGGAGTTGCTCAGGTTTAGTGGATCATGCAGCAAGAATGAGCTCAAGAGGAAGGGTCTTTGTTTCATCTGCAAAGAAACATGGGGACCTAACCACTCATGCTTGAGTGACATAGAGGTGATGATAGAGGTAGATCAGGGGGAGACTCATTCTGACCATTCAGATGAGGATTCTTCTGAAGAGCATCAGCAAGCATGTGGGAATGATGGCAACAGGCGTGGTATGCATAACTATCTGGTGGATCGGTTTGATGAGCAACAGAATATTCCCATGTGGGGAGGAGACTAGGAAGGTGAGCTATTAGTGGCAATCCAACATGGTGAGCACATAGAGGAGCTTGAGCAGACCTGAAGAGATGTTGACGAGAACCCAAATATACATCCATGTTCGATGAGTCAACATGTGCAGCACAATAGGCGTGACGGGCCATTTTTGGAGAGTCAACTAGTGGCTCATATTGAGCCGATGGTGGAGGAGGATGAGCAGCAGTCCCTTGGGCCAGCCATTAATGATGGGCATACAGATATGCAGGCAACCAACAAGGAGGTAGTATTTGCAGACATTGTTCATCAAGAGGCGTTGGGACCTGACAAGACAATGTTGCAAGTGACAAGTGGATCGGTGGAGCATGGAGTTTCCATTCAGATGGGTGAGGCTCTTTTGGAGATAGTGGTGCATCCCACTTATAGGGAGATAGGTAGGGATTCCTAGGAATATCTAGTTGATTGGTTGGGTAGAGGTACATGAGTTGAGCATGTTGTAACACAATGGACTCGTGCCATATACAAGTGCACATGCATTTGATCCTTCCCACAGGATGGATTGGCAAGAGATCATGAGTTGGTATCTTGTTGGTAGCGCGATATTCTCAGTCAGGAGCATAATGCGGCAAGGACCATTAGGCATAAGGAATACTACATGCTCCAATTAGCGGTGGGAGGTAAGTCAACAACTTTCCAGCATTTCAGGCTTGTGTCTACATAGTGGGACTGACCTTGACCTATGCCAAGGTTTGGACTGGAGAGAGGTAATGAGTTGGTACGCAGTTGATGGAGCAACATTCATAGCAGGAGTTATAGCACCAACCGGATCCATGGAGCATTGATGTTTGTTCTTGGTGGCATTGGGATCCAGGAGGATTTGTTGATGACAAGTTCAATCAGAGTCTGGGCACCGAGGGGTCCGTTCATGGTGGGTTTGACATAGAGGCATTGTATCACCCAGTGGTTTGTATGGGATCCAAGCATTGGGCCACCAAATTGGTCCATAGGTTTGGATTGCTTAAGGGCAAGCAATCTTGGGTTGGGACGATTTGTGAAGTTCCTTTTTTTTGGTGTTCCTTATGGCATAGTTAGGATGGACTTTCAGGGTTGGAGGCAGACAAGTCACAGGTATAGGTTTATGTCGTCAATGGGCCCATGTGCTTTTGGAGATGTTTTATGGGGTTTGGAGGAGTTCACTTGCCATCTTCCATCATTAGGATAGATTTTGCACAACTCATTTCTCATTCCATTGCATTATGATAATTTTCAAAAAACGGGGTTATTATTGTACCTAACCCAATTAATTACGCTTAAAGTGACATTCCGAGAGGAATACTTAATAGAACACCATAGTGTAATAGCTCATTGGAATTGGAACGAGAAGATCTACAGGATGAGATGGTTAGTGGGGATTTTCAGTGGCCTGAAGAGGCATGGTGGCCAATTTACCATTTTCCCACTAAAAAGATATTTTAATTGAGGGCAATGTGCTCAATGATTAAAATAATAATAAAATAGGAGCTTCTAAAGGGATCTATCAGATCTATAAAAAGAGGAGGCGGCCATTAGAGGACATCTTGGATTTGATCTTATTCTTGTATGAGAGATTTGAAAACCTGGTTCTCTACTTCATTGGTAGCCCTAGGACGGAAACCCATGGGTGATCCAGTGAGAGTGGGCAAGTACCCACCTTCCCTTGGTGAATTCATCCAGAATTCATAGGAGAGCTTAGCCGTGCAGTTCATGTCAGTTTGGAGCACCAGTGCAGTGCAACAGATTATCTTGGAAGCCAGTTTTTCATCTCATCTATTTTGGTTGTATATGTGTGTAACCCTAGTTTATCTATTATAAAAGCTGAAGTTGTTCCTGTTCACCTTGTTGTTATTTTTCTGTATTTTATTGGTTATATTTTTACATGGCAAAGTTCTGTTCAATGAATGGTAATATTATGGAGAAATTTGGTTGAGTTAGATCTCTACAAAAATTAGTCAAATATTCCGTTTGGGATATTACAATTTTACATGGATCAGTTGCAATTGTGTTGATTCTAATAATGCAAGCTAGATTGTCTAATTGCTTATAGTTACAAGAAATTAATTTTCAAGCATGTAAAAGGTCAACATTTCAATGAAATAAAAGTACAAAATTGAAGGATACTATTTGTTAACACTCCAGCAAGTTTAAGTAATACCTCTTGAATAGGAGACAGAAATGATTAGTTATAGGAACCAGATATGAGACAATACACACCCCAACCGCCCCAGTTACCACAAGAACATTCCCTGAATTATTGGGAAATATCAATGCGAGCAATAAGGAAAGCAACATAATCACAGCTGAGACACTGAGCCGTCGTAGTAGGCTCTTTTTGGTCTCTGGAAACCAACAACTGACAGTATGTCTGATAGGAAACTCAATCATTGGCACGGACAGTGCAAGATACACTGCAAAAAAGAAATCACTGATTCAAAAGCAAATCGATTGCTACCATAATTCCTTCTCTGAACAAACATGTCTGTGTAACATTAATTCACTAATACACTAGAATAACATTCTCTTGTGCATTACTTAATTACTGTGAAAATATCCAATCTAAACAAATGACTGGTAGGTAATAAATGGACTAAGAATACAACCTACAACTAGCAACCTATAAAGAATCCATAATATATGTCTAATAACCAATAATGAATGGAGAATAAACAATGCAGGTTTATATGGAAATACTTGTGTAACAGTATAACAGCTAAACCAGCATAGATCCATTTTAAATACGGATCTAACATGAGCCGAGAGGGATCCAATTTCTCCATGTGCAATTTTTTTATGTGCAGACATTATTTAAATGTTTTGTATGGTTATTTAATTTTTTTAATTTTTTATTTTGGCAGATATGAGCAAAATTTCAACTTTGATGATGGACAGACAGCATTACAGATCATACTGGACTGTAGAATGACCCTCTCAGCTTAACGAGAGAAATTATGGTTTATATGCAGATAAATGCATACTATGGATTTCTGGATATATCAAAAGATGTTCTCTTTGAGGTTGCACATAACTACCAATTAGAAAAATCTGTTATTGAACTTCTTCTTTATCGTAACATGTTTCTTACAAGTCTTATCACCCTGCAATTAAGCTCCTTTCCAGTTGCAAACTTAACGCTACAAAGCACTGAGTGACAACTTGAAACTACGAACAGAAAGCGAAAATCATAGGAGCTGAGTTATGGAAAGGGATGGGAATAAGGGTGATTCTTCTTTGGGATTTACCCCTCTTGCAATGTTATCATATTCTTCAACTACTATATTTGTGGAAATGGATTAAAATGAAAAAATTTGGGCAGATTTGTGGAACCTCTCTTTTTAAGACTATGTTCTTGAGTTTTTTATTTGAATGCTACCAACAAAGAAGCCACAGAAACATTAACTTCCTAAGATGGCCACGGTTGTTATTGCCCTTGTTGGCCGCATCTTGTGTGAATTTATGGCTGCCTTCATGCAAGTCAGAGCTGACATAGAGTTGGGACCAGAGGAAGAAACCAAATCTCTTTATATGCATGTTAACATTTTATAGCATGCCCCTTATCTGTCTTGAACTCCAATTATCGCTCAGTGGTGATGATAAGTTGCTTTCACATTCTTGCTTGGTTCTTTGGATCATATTTTCTCTTTCAAATATAGTAGATTCTCATCAAGAGGGAAAATATCCATGTCCTGAAAATAATTGGCCTCAAAATTATGTATCTTACTAGGTTTGGTGGTCTCCCTGCTTGTATGAGACTTAAGAAAGGTACAACATCCTATTTCTTCAAATCTATGAAGCCTTCACTCGAATAAGCATGATCACTTTGCCACTACAAATTTGTTTACATGTGAACCAGTCTGTATTTCCATGTATCATAAACCTATTAAATGGAAACGATAGATCAATTCAATGACAGAGATGAAGTGAATGAGCTTATTTTTATCCAATATATAACAGAGGTTGAGTGCCTGAAATGGAGGGTTTTATTCATTGCATGCTCTTGTTGAACATTTTATGAGCATAATTTCTCACTAAAAGTCAGATTTGAAGTTCACTGTCGAAGGCAATCGTTGCATGACCACCCTAAAATGTCCCCCAATCTGATTAACATTCCACAAAGATTAATTGATTTTAACTTTGACGAGGATGCAAAGGAAAACCCTGGAGACGCAGATGGAGTAGGAATAGTGGGAGATGACATGAAAAATATAGCGATTGCTGATGCCATTGGAACTGCACATGCAGCAAATAAAAGAGCTGAATTATGAACCTTTTGTAAAAGATTATAAATTTATTTGATCATAAGAATAATCGAGCACACAATTATGGTACGATTGATGTTAATAATCAGTTATACGAAAGGGAACTAGATAAACAGAAAATGCGCTTGCAGGACCTTTTGGAAAAGGCAGAAAGTTGGCTACTAGGTTAAAGGGAAAATGTATCCATCTACAGAACACGTAAATACATAGATGTGTAATTGGGAAAATATTGGAACTAGATTAAGGTAGATAGGCATAAAGGTTGTGTTACCTACCAAACCTGCACTTTAAATGTTACAAAGTCTCTCAACCAACTGTAGCCCTAGAGGAACTTAAGAAGGTTTCCCATTGCAACCATAACAACTCTTTCTCTTGCTTTAGGCTGGTTCTCCTTCAACATGAGGGGGAAATCCTAGAAAACAAGTTTCTGATATTCTTTAGAAATAAAGGGATGGTGGACCAAGATTAGTGCCTATCCAATTTGGTGACATAATCAAAATCTAAAAACAAGAGGGTTTGAACAGTTTGGAAGGCGGCTTAGTTAGGCTCTTATAAGCATGCTCTAATGATGTAGATGTACTTTCACATGTAGAAAATTAAAGAAGGGCCTGTTACCCACCACCAGTGGGTGACCCCATAGGAGAATTTTTCTCCTAGCTTTGTCTTCAACTGGCAGTTGGCAGTGGCTAACAACCACCAATGTAGTTGATGTTGTAGATGTCTCCGCTCCTTAAGCGAGTCATGTGTCCCCTCGCTCATCTGTCGAAATCGTATGTTTGAAGGTGGGTCATCCAATCCTAAAGGTATGATTTTTGATTATGTAATTGAGTGCTTATGCTTGTTTTTCTTGGGCACACTTGGGTATGAATTATTGGGTGACTTGGAAGGAGGAAGGGTTTTGATTGTAGTCTTATTCCCTTACCTTAACTGGGGGGTTAATTCTCAACCCTAGTCTCATGGGATCTCCCATATTAGCTTGCAGCTTTAGGATTGGCATTACTTGGGAAACCATGATTTTGTTAGTGGTCGTGTTTTTCCGTTCCACATTTTTCACTCCCCTCCATACATTGCATGCCTTATTTCATCATCTTCCCCCTCTAGGTCCACATGACCACTGGAACCACAAGGCTCTAGTGTTGAAAAGCGTAACTAGGTTCGATCTTCATAATGACATGTAATTGTGATTTTATGTAAAAGATGTAAAGCAGAAAAACAAAATTATTGTAATGCTTGACTCGTGGGTTTCATGAGCAAGACATTTTATTTTTAGTTAAGGCTCCCATTGTGAGCCTTTAGGGATTTTGTCATCTAGTCCTAAAAGTCTAAAGATTCATTGTCATGTATTAAAGGCATGTTACAAATTGTAAAAGTCAGTTTTTGTTTTTGTAATTTACCCTCCAAGACCTTATCACTAGTCCTCACTCAAGTCAGCTTACAATGAAAGGGATGATTCTAGAAAGATCATGTCGGCCTATTCCAGTGATCATGTCGGCCTAATAGTCATGGACAAACCACTATATATAGAATTGCTCGGCCTTATTTGGAAGTGAACAATTTAGAAAAGCAAGTCTGAAATAACCAAGTGCGAAAATCATCCTAGAAGAAGCCTTAACATCCTCGAAGGAAGAGGAAGGGATAAAGAAGATAGTGACATCATTGTGGGACTATTTTTGGGCTAGTCTACCCTCACACATGCGATGATTGCAGATCCGAAGTTAGCAAAATGAGGTCGAAGATTGCAGTCATATAAGGTGATCTAGATTGGGTGAAGACTTCGTTGAAGGAAGCCGAGTAGAAGAGAAAAGAGTCTCCCTCCAAAAAGAGACTATTCAACGATCAAAGTTGATGTAGGGTTTTTGTTGTGAAGCAAAGATTTGCAGACCTACAAGAAGAAGCTGAAATTTCGACGGAAGCCGAGAAGGGGAAGAAGGAGAAAAGTGTTGATCTAAGGGTGAAGAGGCAGCTTGTGACTTGGTCTTGGAAGGGCTCTAGTGTCAAGGGTCTTTGTCATGGTCTTGGTATTTGTCAATTGAAGGTTCTATAAGAAAAAATTGTTTGGGTTTTCCTCTCAAAGAGTGAGAGGTTTTGGCCCTGGCTGACAGTGACAACCTATATACTGTGTCTCTTGTCTCTTTATTGTTCATGAATTGGTAATTGTCTTGATGAAAAGAACACAATAATAACATAAGAAAGAGAATATCATAATCAAAAAGTAAAAAGACACTCACAAGCAATTATCATAGTAAAGAAATCACCTATATATTGATGCCCTAGATTTCTCAACATCTAGTACCCCCTCCCTTGTCCACATGTCTAGGTCGGGCTTGGAACGATGCCCTAGAGGTTGATGCAGCTAAAAAAAGGATAAAAGCATTACATGGCCACATACAAATGGAAATAATACCACAAAATGCAAAAGATGGCCGAGACAATAAAATTTAGCACATGGGCAAAAGGCAAGCATGAGCTCTACCTCTTATCATTATGGCCATCACCCTGGTTCCTAGGGCCCCTATGAGTGCCCCCTGGATCATTATGGAACCCATCCCAACCCCTGGTGGGCGATGAACTGCCCCACCTTAAGGGGGTAATCACTTCTATACTATGTTGCCAGGAAACATGGGTTCGGGGACAGGGACGAAGGTGGATGCGTCACTTTTTGAAAGAAGGCATGTGGGTTTGTCGAGGGTATATTATAATTTATATATAGTATATAAATTTATTAATTATAATATATATGAATTTTAAAATCTTCCAACCTACAACAAGGAAAATAAATCATTTAAAGACTTAAACATGAACATTCACTTCGAAATTTCAAATTGATATCAAGTGGAAATTGCAATTTACATATTGATGTGAATCATGATAATAGATATTAGAATCATAAGTATTAAAGTACATGTCCATTATCATACTACATTCACAATTTTCCGTAAGGCATTTCCAAACATAATATAGTCTATAGAAATTCCAAATTTTCAAAATTCCAAAAAAAGTGAAACTAAAAAATGAACAAGAATAGGTTTCCTTAAGCCATGTCATCAGTGTCCATGTTATCAACATCACTAAGATCTTCAATCAACAAGCTCTCTAGAGAGGGATCACTCTCATCTAGAGCCTCCTGCCCATCCATAGTAATTGGAGGTGGCTCAATAACGCCATCTAGTTGTATCTCCTCGTCCACACATGTAACATCATATGTGCGTTTGGTCCCATCTCTTGAAACGACCCTCCCTGTACCCTAGGTCTTTACACAATATGAGACGAAGTGTACTATGAATGTATACAAAGTTCTCAACCTTCTTTGATCCCAACTTGTTTCTCTTTAATGAATGGATGAAAGCATATGTGTTCCAATTCCTCTCACAAGCTGAGGAACTAGCTACCTGTGCAAGTAATTGTATGGAAAACCGTTAATGGAAAATTGTTAGGAGAAGAGTCAAGACAATGTTAAGTATGTAAATTAAATTAATTAAATAATACAAAAACAAGATGAGAAACTAACTACCTGTCAAAGTAATTATTAGTTTTTGTAGCATTGGAGGTGTTCTAGTCTCAAAACTTTGTGGAGAGGCTAAAACACGTGAGATCTACAAAACCCATAAATAGTTTATGAAAATTCCACTTAGAGATGGCTCAATTAGATTAATATTTCCTAAATCTGAACTTAAGGAATACAGTTAATTAATCAGTGTTAATTGGGATAAGGTGAGAATTCTCTAGAAACTCAAACAGATCGACAGGGAAATAATCTAAGCCCTTGATTAAGTTCTAATCTTGGTCGTTGGTGTTCCAACAGAGGATTATAAGAAGAAGTCGATGGGTAGATGGGGAATACACTTGTGAGAACCATAGAGAGTTTGATTTCCTTGGAGAGTTTGATTTTCCAAATAGCCACCAGTGCTGGGAGAGTTCGAGCTTCAGAAAGGAAGCAAAGATGGTGAGGTCGAAGGAAGCTTTCCAAATCCAGCGAGTGCATTTGCAAAGAGCCAGAGATAACCAGAGTGAAGCTAACGCAGGGGCTATGCACAAGCCTCTAGAGGGCATTTCGTTTTACCTGGAGGAAGGGTCATTTCAGGATCTAGTGGCCGGAAGAATTTCCAGAGAACCAAGCCAGAGGACTCCAAACCAACACCAGTAAGTCAAAAGCAGATCAAAGGCAGTTCCTAGCCATCATATTTCAAACTTGTGCAGAGGTTGATGCAAGGCCTATAACCACTCAAACTAGCAAGGGACCAAAAGGGGATCCCTAAAGGGAAAATTTTAGAACAAGGGCAAGAAATGAAGACTTAGCCCACTATCACCTCAACTAAGGCTCCCTTCTATTTACAGACTTTCACTAATGGGAGGAGACCTGTTATATTATTGAGTCACCGATGAAGGATAAGTCAATGAGATGATGGGAGTGACCCTAAAAATCCCTTTCCTGGAAGAGTTAGAAAGATAAAGTTTGCTTGCTTTTTAAGCAAGGTACGATGTCTTCTAGGGAAAGGAAGGGAGGATTTAAGGGTTAGGTTTATGAAATATGACTATGAAGGAACTTCCCAATCACCAAAATCCTTATTGTGATTGGTATCCCGGATGGTTCTTAAAGAATCGTCTTTTCAATGGAGCGGGAACACAAGGGATCAAGTGTTCCCGGTCTAGGATAAGAGGAATGAGTATGGAAACCAATGATGTTCTTACCCTAAGCAAGGTGGGGAAAGGATCAAAGAAAGTATTTTCACTTAAAAGTGTTGATTTGATCCTATGAGGTGCTAGCCTTGGGGATACTAAGGCAAAATTTGATCTCAGAGTCAGGGCTTGGCTTTTCTCCCAACTCCACCATCGGAATGGCTTCAAAATTGGAGGATACCTTGAGGAAACACCATCGTAGGAGACCCTAGGAGATTGAACTTTTTGGAGGGCTAGCTGCCCTAGGTACCCCAACTTGGCTAGACCTTAATGAAGGTGAAAGGATGTGATTTTTGGTGACCACCTTTGGGTAGATCAATGCCTTAGTCTTGGGAATAGAGTTTATGAAGAAATAATGAGTAGGCTTCTTGATTCTTGGTCAAGGAGGCCTCAAGATCACTTTGCTAGCCTTCTAGGTCAAGGAGAAGCAATCTTGTCGCTTTTATACTTCAATGTGCAAAGGAGATGGCTTATCAAGGTCAAATTCTTTTATAGAATTACCCTTAGGAGATTTCGTTCATGGTACATGGCACATACATTGAGAGATGTTATAATAAAGACAAAATTCCACAAGTTTAAGTAGTAAATGCATGCAGCAATTAGCCCTAGAAATAGCGAAAATCCCAATCCAATGTATATGACAAAGTCAAACAAGAATAACATTAAAAGCATGTCCTTACATGTAACAAAGTATATCCAACCATCGACAATTGACAAAAGAGAAGCTCCAAGATAAGATAGACCAATATCCACACATCAAAATTCATCCATAAAGCTCCAATTCATCCTCTAGAAAAAGTGCAAAATTCTCAAGAGGGAGAAGAGATCCGATCCAAAGTGATGATGAAAAAATGAACTCATATCACTTTTATTTATACAGAAATTAGGAGTTCAAATTAGCCTCCTTGGCCTACATAAGCCCCAAAAATAATATAATGTTCTAAAAATTCAACTTTTGGTAACAAACCCGCCAAACTAGCTCATAAATGAAAAAAGTAAGCCTCTTAAGAGGTCAAATAATAATCTACACATGCCGTATGGCCCTCTAAGAGGCCTAATGAGATCCATGGGTGCCACAATGAAGAATAGGACCCTTAAAAGTAGTGGACAAGGGGTTGGCCCCTTGTAATAACCTATGGTGCTCCAAATGACATGTGGGAGTATACAAGTGTCCTCATGAGTCTCCAAACAAATCGAAGATGCCTGTAGATCGCCTGCAAGGGCTAGGATGATGGTGTAGGTGATGTCGCATCATCGTGCAAGTCCTTGATCATCTGTAAGTGTATGGTGCAAATTTGGGGCCAGCTGGGCATGAGGGATCAAGTGAATCTTCCTTGTCCAATAAGTGAACCACGAGTAATCTTTGAATGGATACGGGGATCCATGGAGTACTGTTTGTCACTGTGGAGGCCCATGACTCTCAACACACACCCTACATGTGCCAATATAGCCGTCTGGAGGATTAGGACCCCATATAGGGAGACCAAACCCAAAAAGGAGATCATCTGCAATCTTGCATAAGATCCAATGTGTCCTCTAGTCTCCCTGTACAAGTCATTAAAGAAATCGAGTAAATGAGCTTACCAATCATGGGCCACAAATGGGGACTTCATAATGGCATGCCTTCCCATAATGGGGTTCGAGATGTGCCAATGTCTCCTGAACTCCAAATGGGGTTAACCAATAATCACATTAGGTGGTTTCTACTTATAAAGGGGATAATATAGTCAAGGTACATCCCTCAAAAGATGGTGGCATGTGACAGATGGGTGAATGAAGTAGGGGATGAGAAGGGACAACCCTGGGTCACATGTTAGGGTATAAGGGTAGCTAATAAGAGGGAAGCCCACACTTGGGTTTATGATGTATAGGAGGGAGCAATCGTGGTACATGAGGTGTCTTGGCCTTGACTTTCTCACCCTTCTTTATATGCCTTTTTCCTTTTTATGATGTTCTTTGATTAACTGCTCGGGGCTCAAGGGGTAAGAGCATGATCTATATGATATAGTAGTGAATTCTAAGGGAGGGTGGTTCATTGCCCAGTAGGGGTTGGGACAATCATGGGTTCCTATATGATGAAGGAAGCTCATAGAACCTATAGGAACCAGGGTGATGACCATGATGATGGAGCAGAGCTCATGTTTTCGCTTTTGCCCACGTGCTAAATAAGTTTGTCCTGACCATCTTTTGCACTTTGTGGTACATTTTCCTATTGAATGTGGCCATATATGCTTTTATCTTTCTTTTTAGCTACATCAACCTTCAAGCTTCATTTCAAGCCATGACCCAAGGTGTGGGAAAGGGGAAGGGGCATGTTAACCCTATGTGAACCCAGTAGAGGAATGTGGACCCAGGTGGGAGAAATGATGGATGGGGTAATAATGAATGGAAAGAATGTAATACAAACGGATAAGGGAGCGGGACCACGCAACCAAAATCGGGGTTTCCCACGAAATACCATCCCTAGATCCAAATGGTCAGTAAAAAAGACCCCATGGGACAAGAATTCAAGATTAATACCTAAAAGGGGTCTAGAAGACAAGAGCACAAACCTAGCCCATTCTTTCCGCTGAATCCCCCCATTAATCCATGCCCATAAGTGTTCATGTTAAGAAATCTACAATACTCAATTTCCAAATGACAATGCATACCTTTAGGTTCGGGAGGCCCACCTTCAAACATGCGATCATGGCAGATGGGCAAGGGACCACATGGTTGGCTCAGGTGGCGAAGAAATGGCACAGTGAGCTTGTTGGTGGCTGCAAGGAGTTGTTGGTTGTCAGTTGAGGACCATCTTGGAGAAAAAAAAATCTCTGAGGGATATCACCCACAAAATGGTGGGTAATAGGGTCCATGCAGAGGCAGTTGGGAAGCCAGCTCGATTGACTTGATTGAACCAGGATTTCCTGTGCAGTGAGGAAAATTCCTTACTAGATTTTTGCTAGTATTTTCTCTGCAGGATTGCTAGTTTTCGGCATCCAGATTGTACTTGGAATTTCTCATTGTTGATAATAATAAAAACTCTCAGTTGTTGCACCAGTTAAGTTGGGTTTTCGTGGGGACATTTGTCCAAAAATAACTGTGTCAAATTTTATGTGTGCTAGTATTTTCTCAGTTTCCAATGCTATTTTCTTCCACGGATTATTGGTGAAAATCAAAGTGTGAATTATTTGATATTTTTCGTAGAAAATAAATTGTTAAATAAATTAACAATAAGGAAAATAATTTTCAGTTGTTGTGATAGACGAAATTTTCACATGGTATAAGAGCATGAGTGATCAACTGGGAAGCTCAAAAGCAGAGAAGAGAATTTTATTGTTTAAAGGGAGCAGGCGGCTGAAATTCTCAAAGGTTGCACAGTGCCTAGACAAGAAGTTCAAATTGTTGGGGTAAGGGTTCGATTTTTAGTTGAAAGTTGGCAGAAAAATCGATTTGCCTAGAATAGTGATTCTGATAGTCAAAGGGAGTAACAGCAGCTCAGATTTTTTGCTAAGCAGATTTTTGGTTGGGCGCAGAGGGTTTTGCTGCAGCAGAATCAACGTCGGGTGGAAGAGAAAAGCGCACACAACAGAGGGAAAATTTCTCTCAAGGGACTTTGATTTTCAGAAGTTTGATTTTTCCATGTAGATTGGCAGTAGCTGAGAGTAGATTTTCTCACTCTAGAAGGGAATGTGTATCGCAAATCCAACAACCAAGCTGAGGGAAAGAGGGAGTTTTCGACAAATTCCGAGATGGCCACAGCAGGGCTTAGAGATCAAGACAGGTTGGAAGGAGCCTCCAACTATGTCATCTGGAAGGCTAGGATGTCCTTCTTTGTGGATGAATACGGCCTGAAGACCTATGCAGTAAATGTGGTAGCAGTTCCCAGGACCCCGATCAGCTAAAGGAGTATTGGAAGGAAATGGCAAAGGAAAAGAGGATGATTATGGATGGAGTCCAAGGATCATCTAGTCTCACATGTGGTAGACAAAGGGAATGACCAAGGAGATGTGGGATGCTCTGTCTGAGCTATTTCATAGTTCTTCCGAGCAGCGGGAGATGTTTCTCCAGGAAAAGCTTAGGAGTACCAAAATGCAGAAGGATGAGAGCATAGATGCCTTTATCACACAGATTCAGGAGGTCTTAAATCAGTGGTTAGTTGTTGGGGAGGTGTTAATTTTCAGATTGTTCTATGTTGTATCAATTACTTTAGCCCAATTCCAAACTTCAATTATCAATATTTCCAATTACGATTAGTCTTTCCATTCATCAACAGTAATTGAAGATAGAACAATATATGGAATGACAAAGAAGACAATTAGAACATCAACAAGAGACACTAGATTTGGTCAAAGACGAGGGAAAAACCACACTAGGGGGAAACCCTTTGAAATTCTTCTTTTATTAGATTGTCATAAAATGTTTAGCAGAGTACAATGAGCCCAATACAATATGATTAGCAAAACAACCCAACAACTTCAGAAACCAGTTTACAGTTGATCCGAATTGGATCCTAAAGAATTCTCTAAGTTTTCATAACTCTGTAAAATTCATGCCAAAGTTTCAAAGTCTTACAAAGGTCGAGCTTATCAGAAATATCCTCAAACAGTTGTAATTTGTGAGCAGCGTCGAGGAACGAGGACCCTTGGTCAAGCGCGCAGACCATTGGCCCATGGTAACTCGCGTTGCAACGAAACAACAAAACGTGAAGTCTTTTTGAGAAACGAGGGAGGTTTCTAATATGTGATTAGCGACAAGTCGCTAATCGCATATTGTTGGGCAAACCCCTCAGAGAAGAAAAAGCCCCGAGCGACCCGAACCCGAAAAGTCATAAAACCGTACAGATATCGCGTCGATTCCGTCAGAGGCAGGTCCCACACAAAAACCGGCAAGATATCGAAAGGGCTTCGAGCAGTAATGTAAGGACTATTCAAGATTTAATGTAAGGATTGTACAGAATTTTACAGCCGTTACAGAAACAGTAAAGGCTTCTAAAATTAAACATCATGAGCCTATGATAAAATTTCCTGAATTTTATAAATTTAACTGACAGAACTGATGAGAGTACTTACCTATAATCCTGCGGTTGATGATGCCTCAAACTGCTCCTGCTTCGGTTACCAAAAGACCAAAACCACCCAGCCAAACTGAGCAGAACCTCGCTTACTCAGTCTAGTAAGCTTCTCAGTTGAAGCAAACTGTTCCCCCGTGCCCAGAAACCTCAAAACAAACAAGGCTCAATTTTTTCTCATGAACTCTGTGTACCAATTTTTCCTCCTATTTCTTCCCCCCTTTCTCAAAATTGTTCCCTGCTCCTTATATGTTGTTTCTTGGTGGTGGTCGCTCCCTCCACCTGCAACCCACCGCTTCACCTTCTTGTGACACCCATCCCATGTCACGCGATATATATATATATATATTTTAAAGGTATATTGGTTTTTGATTTAATATCCTTTTGTTTGTTTTTAATATAAAGATTTAGGCTCATATTAAATACTTTATCTTTAATTTATTAACTGATTAATATAATTTATTTTTATTTATTTTATAGATAGGTCGTTTTTTTTTTCTACGTAAAACTATATCTATTATATTAACAGGGAGATAGTAAATTTACATCATGACCAAAGTCAAGCACTCTGCTCTTGCAAGAGGTAGTTCTTTCCAAAACAAGCACATTTGAAAATTGTCTAATTTTGTTTCCCACGCAGGGGAATGATCTCTGAAACATAAGTCAATTCAAAAACTCAAAAAAGCACTGAGGGATACCAAAAAATCCAGAGCCGAGTCGCCTTACAACCGTGCCCAGTGGAGAGGGGCATCCTACTAGAAAAAGAAGCGTGGGTGGCATTGCTATTCATCTATGGGCTCTTCAATGATTCGATACCAGCCCATATCAGGTAGTTCCTCTGTCTGAGTCACATTCTGAGCTTCAGGACCCAGATCTACCATCATCGCCTCCTGTGCTCTACCCCCTTGTTCGTTTGTATCCCGCTGAGGGGTATTTTCTGCAGCCAGTTGAAAGGATGAAGAGGGGTCCGGGATTGCCCTTGAATTTCCTGCCTGAATCCTTAAGTCATCAGCTTGACCTTCCTCCTAAAAAACCACTATAAAATAGGTTGTGATCCTGGGCCTGTTTAAAGCACTGTCAAAAGTAAATATGGCGGAACCATAGGTGGGGATAGGTCCGGGCCAAGAGTTAGAGGCGTGATATCTTCCTCTTCTGCTACGAGAAGGAAGCCTGCGCCTCAGAGGATGATTCAAGTCGCTGGAGGATGATTCTGTTGGGGCTCTTCTGGGATACCCCCTGCACCCATTCTTGGCCTCAGTCGAGGCATCCTGCAATTGATGGTGGCCTAGGTCCGGGATTGTAGCTGCAGAGCAATACCTTGGCTGCGGCGTTCCTTGCTAGTTGAGCCTCCTCTGCCGAGATTGGGCTTTTCCTTTTGGTATGCCAAATCCCTGCGTGTGTGTGAGACCCAAGACCAGACAAAGAAATCAGTTGCCAAGAGATGTGAATGAGAGGGCCAATTTGCAATACCTGAGCGATACTCGGGGAGGAGAGTGTCTAGCCTCGCAGGAAAGGCCAAGACCATTAGCACCGGGATCCAATTCCCCTCATTCTCCCTAAATTTCTTTACATGATCGAAGGTATGCTGGCGGAGCGACAGAACCACCGAAATGTCCATCTTCCTCAGCCTTTCTCTGATTTTAAAGTTCCCAGCCTTGTCTCGGGAGTCTCCTCCCATTACTACACCCTTGATGGCTTGTGCTCTCTGTTGCATGTTGGTGCGTGCGAGACTTTATTCCCTCACTGCAGACCTGATCTTCCAGCTAATCCGATGGCCCTGCATATCCTGTAAACCGTTCATGCAATTGTGCTGTTCGCCGAGTGTCATAACCACTCCACTGTTCTTGTACTGGTCGGGCAAGTGGCACGCTGCCCTGCCCAGCCCCTGTCCCGTCAACTTATTGCTCATTGCAATCACCCGCATCCGGGGGAGCAGCTTCTTTTTGAATCTGAAGTTTGCATTCCTGTGCATGATCATGGTTTTGGATTATGTCGAGCGTCCCTGTGATAAGAGTGTGATTACAATCCACCCCCAGGTTGGCTAGGAGGTCCGCAACCTTATTTCCTTCCCGTTTAACATGAGTGAAGATGATGGCTCGATTATTGTGAAGCCATTGTTCTAAGGCCTCCAATCTAGCTTCAAGTCTCCAGCTTTTGGCAATTTTTCTAGCATGAGTTCCATTGAGAATTTGCTTGGCCATGTTGATGAGGATGAGAGAGTCACTTCAATTTCCAGGGGGTGAAAGTTATGGAGTCTGGAAAGGAGAAGTCCTTGCCATAGACCCTCCAGTTCTGCTGAGTTATTGGTGTCCCATCCTATGTTGCCATAGTAAATGAGGAGGGGCGAGCCTTCATGATTTCTGAATATTCCCCCATATCCAACGTTTCCGGGATTGCCCTTTGATGCTCCATCAAAGTTGAGCTTGAGAGTGTGCTTTGGAGGAGGAGTCCAGGTGTCCTTTTTTTCTTTGCTGCTTTCTGAGTGGGCTTGAGATGGTTTTCCTTGTTGGAGTGGCAAATTCCAATTTGCCCAAATGGCCTTCTCATTTGCCAGAGTAGGAAAATCATCTGGCATCCATGTGCGGAGCCCTAATGTCTCCTTGAGGTTCAAACAGAAGTTGCTCCAGATGATCTCTATGGGGGTTGTTTGGTCTTTGAATATGCGCTTGTTCCTTTCCTTCCAGATACACCAAGTGAGGAGCCCTGGTATTAATCTCCATAGTTGATTGAGAACTTCACTTTTGTATGGATTCTGGTGCCATTGGTGAATTTAGTCGGTGATGTCTTCGGATACTCTACATCTTCTTTGGCATCGAAAGCTGGCTTTCTCCCACATTTGGTTAGCCAGGGTATAAGAATCCAAAAGGTGCTGAAGGGTTTCCTCCTGTGATTTACAATTAACACATATTGATGGTCCATGGTAATTTGTTGGCCTGAGTTTATCCCATGTTAGAATTTTCCGGTGCCCCACCAGCCATAGGAAAAGTGAGACTTTGGGCCAGTTACCAGCTGACCAAATTCTCCCCCATATTGGATCTAGAGGCGATGTATTCGAACTTATGATCTTGTAGGCTTCTGTGGTGGTGAAAGTTCCTTTTGGCAAGTAGCCCCAGCATAGGATGTCTTTGTCCTCGGAGTATCTCACTTGGCGTTTTTGGAGCTCCCCTTCCAGTTCCTTGATGGTCCGGTGATCAACTCTACTGATTATTGATTCGCTTTGCTGCCACTTCCTGTATCCTCGATCTGTTTCCTGAGTCCAATAGTGCCATATTTCTTCTTGATGCTGCTCTTCCCCTGAGTGGCCTGGGAGTTGACTGAGAAGGCTACTGAGCTTTGGCAGCTGGTTTCAGGCATCCATCCAAAAACGTGCTGTTCTGCCATTTCGGACTTCCCAAAAACTGTTGTTGAATCATTAGAAAGTGTTGTTTAGCTGCATTCCAAATGAGTGAGCCTTTTGCATTGGGCATTAGTCTAATGAGCTCCTCTTGTGGCCTATGATTGGCATATTTAGCTGTCCAGATGGCCGCCCATGGTTTGTTGGGGATGGATAACCATTGCCACCAGATTTTTGCGCACATTATAGCATTACTGCGACTGGGATCTCTCAGACCAATACCCCCTTGTTCCTTGGGCTTGCATACAGTAGTCCATTTAACAAGAGCCCATTTGCAGTTTGTGCCAATCGCTCCCCAGAGAAAGTTGCGCTGTAAATTCCTTATTCTTTTTATCACCCATTTAGGAGATGCAAGGATTGAAAAAAGATAGAGTGACATTGCCTGTAGAACAGCCTTGATTAGTACGAGTCTGCTGGCTATATTCAGAGATCTATGAGTCCATGAGTTGAGCCGGTGGTCAAGCTTCTCAAGAAGCAAGTGCCAAGAGGTATGCTTGATAGCCGAGTCAATGAGAGGGGCTCCAAGGTATTTGGATGGGAGAGAGTCAATGGAGAAACCCAGAATACGAGCGATGGCCCTCTGAACGACAAGAGTGTGAAAGAAAAAAATATGAGATTTGCATTTATTAATACTGGTTCCTGAGGCCTCGGTAAAGTCATTCAGCAGGGATTTGTACATTGAAGCTTCTTGGACAGAGGGGTACCCGAACAACATGTTGTCATCGACAAACTGCTGATGGGTTATAGTAGGGGAGTGTTGGATGGAAAGGCCTTTAATTTGCTGGGAAAGGCGAGTCTGAGTAATATGGCGTCCTAAACCTTCCGCCATGAGAACGAAGAGGAAATGCGAAAGAGGATCGCCCTACCGAATGCCTCTTGAGGGGCTAAAGGGGTGGGATGGAATGCCATTGACAAGGATGGAGAAGAAAGTAGAAGAAATAAGACTATGAATCCATCGTACCCATATTGGAGAGAAACCAAAAGCTAATAACATTTTTTGTATGTATATCCAATTTAGCTTATCAAAGGCTTTTGACAAGTCCAGCTTGAGTATCATACCTGCTTGCTTGGTGTGCTTGAGAGAGTGTATGACTTCGTGCGAGAGGATGATGCCGTCCAGGATTTGTCTTCCCTCCACGTAGCCGGATTGTTTAGGCGAGATGAGCAGGGGCAACAGTGGCTTTAAATCTATTGGCTATGACCTTTGATATCACCTTGTAGATTACATTGCATAGAGCAATTGGTCGGAACTTGTCTGGGGTAATGTTGCTTTCTTCCTTTGGAATGAGCGCAATAGAAGTAGAATTGAGAGAGGGCAGAAGCCAGTGTAGGGTGCACGACTCCTCTACTACTTGCCAGACTTCATCTTTGATTAATTCCCAGAAGGCATGGAAGAAGGTGGTTGTGAATCCATCCGGGCCAAGGGCTTTTCCTTCCTTGAGCTGATGCATTGCAGTGTCTACTTCCTGTTGTTGAATAGGGCGAAGAAGGAGCTTATTGTGTTCTTCAGTAATGATTTTTGGCACATTTCGGATGATTTTTTCAATGGCTGGCCTTCTGTCTTTTCGGGGCTCTTGGTGAACCTGCTGAAAGTACCTTGTGAATTCTTGCTCAATCTTGTCATGCTCTTCTACCCTTTCCCCCCCTGCTTCTGAATGAAAGGGATAGTGTTGTGCATTCTCCGCTCTACTGTTGTTCTGTGGAAGAACTTGGTGTTTCTCTCCCCCTCCTTCAGCCACCTTATCCTTGATTTTTGCTTCCATAATATTTCCTCCTACTTTCTCCTCTCCTCCAATTGACTGTGAATGCATTTCTCCTGTTCCAAAGTTTCTTCGTTGTGTCCCTCTGTGATTATTTTCTGTTGGAGCTGTTCCATTTCCCTGTTTAGGTTCTGTTGTGCCTGAAAAATGTTTCCAAAGGTTTCTTGATTCCAGAGCTTGATATGAGTTTTGAGGTGCTTGAGTTTCTGTTGAAACTGATACATTTTGGAGCCTTCAGGCGGATGGAAGTTGTTCCAAGTATTTTTTATGAAGTCTTTGAATGCAGGGTGAGTGAGCCAGAACGCTTCAAAGCGGAATGGTCTTTTATTGGCATTACCCAGTCTTTGCCACTGAAGGGCGATGGGCCAGTGGTCAGAGCCTGCATATGGGAGAATTACTGCTGCTATGTGCCCCTCCTAAATTGATTGCGTTATCAGACAAGAGGAATCGGTCTAGCTTGGATGCGATTTGATGCCTTCCAATCCTTCAATTACTCCATGTATGTGTTCCATTACAAAACTGAAAATCGATAAGGGCGTTGTTTTGAATGAACTCCTTGAAGTGCTCATTTTCCTGCTCCATTCTGGTTCGACCTCCTTGCTTTTCCTCTAATTTAGTTATCATGTTAAAGTCTCCTCCAATGATCCATAGGGGGTGGATTCTGTGTAGACTCAGAGCTTCTATCGTGTCTAGTAAAGCCATTTTCTTGCCCACCTCCTAAGGGAAGTAGACATTTGTAAGATGTCCATGAATGTTAGTACCTAGAATATGAAAGGTTGCTTGGATAATGTGGTGGGATGCATGTATATCTGAGAGCACTATCACTTGTGGATTCCATGCAATAGCGAGTCCGCCAGATGCCCCAGAGGCATCCACCACTACTGAACTGCTACCTATCCAAGCTCTGGAAAGTATGTTTCCCAGAGTGTCACTGTTACACTTCGTTTCCTGAAGGAAACAAATTTGTGGCTTTTCCTACTTTATCATGTTCTTGATCATTCGATGTTTCCCTGAGCTATTGAGCCCCCTTACATTCCATGATGTGAGATTCATCTTTCACTATTGGTGGTGGGTTTGTAATACTTGGTCAGCGTCGCATATCTTCCTGAGTCAACCAGGATTTTCCCTAATGCAATTGTTCGTTGAAGGTCGGTTCTTCTCCCCCTCTTCTTGGAATCTTTTGGAGTGAGACTACCATCCCAATAACTGCTCGGTTGGATGCCTAGCTGATGCTGCTGGTACGCCCTGGCTAGGATAACCTCTAGTGTGTTGAGTTGGTGCTCTGGAATCTTGTCAAACTCCTTTTTGCATGCTGCTTCGAGCTCTAGGATGTCAAGTCCTCCCAAGTCGAAGCTTTCCGGTTCTTCTTCCATCACTTGTGGCTGGTTCATGTCTTCTGGGGCTGTGGCTGTACTCATAGTGTGGATGGAGGGGGCATCCACTTCCATATCCTTTGCCTTTCCACTCGAGAACTTTCTGATTTCTTTAGGAGGCCCAAGGTCCTTTTCCGAATGGCTAGGAAGGGAAGAGGATCCAAAGGGAGGAGGGATGACAAAGGCCGAGAGGGGCAGGAGCCTTGAGTTCGAATGCAGGGGCTGATCTTCAGAGGTATTGGCTAGGATCTCGAAGCTATTGCTGGTAGAAGGGAAGGATGCGGCTTCTGGCTGGGGTTTTTTCCCATTCAAAGGTTTTCTATGCGATCTTTTGCGATTAGAAACCTTGGTGAACCCGTCTTGGGTCTACATGTCAAAGGGATTGGGGGATTGGGGCTTGGCATTCAGCGGGCAGTCCCTGAAGAGATGTCCAAGCGCATGGCATTTGCGACAACGAAAGGGTACATGTTCATAATCCAATGGTTGAGTCCATACATAGTCATCGTGAGAGAGACTTACTAAATCCGATAGGGCCTTATCCAGGCGCATGAAGACGCAGATGCGAGCGTAGGATGTGTATTTGCGCAACTTCGTTTCTTCTGTAGCTTTTATGTATTCCTCTAGCCCATTCCTATATCTCTTAGCGATTCTTCATCCCAATATTCCTCTGGCAGTGAGTACATCTTGATCCACACTGGCGCCTAGCTGAGATCCTCCTTGTCCGGGTTGAATCTTGCTGCCCATTCCCTTAGATAGAGGCCAGCAGAGTTGAAAAAATATGGCCCTTCATCCATTACTCGGTTCCTGTCTTCGATGCAGAGAAAAATCACTGTAAAGAACCCTTTTGGTCCTAGCTATAGCGTGACATGACCCTTGGGTTTCCATTTGGCCGAGATCCATCCATGCAATACTTTTTCTGTTGGCCAGAATCCAATAAATTTTCCAATGAGTGCATGGTTCCTCATATACTGGATTCTCCCATTGATTATGTGACTGGGTAGTTCTATTCTTGGCCTTTCAGCTGCTATGGGTTTGCATGTATTCGAGGTTACCTTGGGTACCTCTGTGTGCACTGTATTTCTTTCTGGTATCTCATTATTTTTTCCTGACTGGTTGAGGGGTGCATTTGTTTTGTCTTGCAGAGGGGGTTCTCTATGGACCTCTTCCTCATGTTCCGACCCTGAAAGTAGTGATCCAGTTTGCGCCAACGGTTCTCTCTCGACTTCTGGGGAGGGCTTTGAGGCCCCCACCCCCCCCTCGAGATTTTCCCATATCCATTCTCGCTATACCAGTGTTTTGTTTTTTATCTTCATTCAATTGCTGCTGCAGCGCCGCTGTGACGGTGGACTCTGCGCCGTTGCAAGGTTTCCTCAAACCCTAGTTGCAGAGCACGCTCTTTTCGTACTCCGCCACCCGAATTATTGTAATATTCTTATAGATAGGTCGTTACATACACTCCTCCTTCAGAAAACTTCGTCTCAAAGTTAGAGTTTTTATCTTATATGAATATTTATGGTAGCGATTAGTACATTCTTCTTAGAATTGTGTATTGAGGTCAAATTCTTACTTAATGTGAGGGCACTATAAAATTGGTGTTTTGCATACTTTAGGTTTATAACTTTAATGATCATGTTTTACTTCATCAGGTTCCTCAGCTATTACAAAATCATCCTATTCTTCCTAATCTCTTCCGCTCCCATCCTATTCGTCCTCTACTGGAGTATGCCATGGCGTCAGTTATACTGGCCTAACCATTTATAAACTCCAAAGATGACAGCGTTGGCTATATCGCCCTGATCCCTAGTAGGCATCTGGCAGTCACCAATACACGTCTAGGGGAGCGTGACTCGCACAGTCCTCCCATGACTCCAAGGTTCAGAGGATAAACGGTGGGCAACACCTCCACCCCTCCTAGAAGAATCAGGGTTAATACCCTATCATGGAATCTCTGAGCCTTAATTGTTCTGAAGTTTCTGTCATCACGTGGTCATTTTGGTAACGGATATTATCTGCAATCATAAACACTTGTCCATGAATTTATAAAATGTGTATTAACATATTCAAAAACAAATAGTTTATGTATAATTCATACATGTCAATTACAGTATAACATACTTGCCATATTTTATTCATGTCATTAACTTTCATATTTAAAATGTAATCATTCTTTGATTTCTATCTCATCAATCATATTAATATGATTAAATGAAATAAAATTATAATATCGTAATTCTCATCAAAAGCAAAATTACTCAAATATTTAAACTTTACTTTGATAAATATAATTTAGTAAGATCAATAACATATTATGTCTTGGTATCCATGTACTAGTGGAATTAAACAAATATTATGTCATAAAAATTCACGTTTATATATGATCATTTCAAAATGGTTATGAGTTTCTGATTTAAAGTAAAGCAAATATATACAAAACATGGTTTAAAGTTCTTCAAAATTGACACAAGTTGGGATATTTTTGACATATGATTTCCGTATCTTCCCAAGTAGCTGATCCAAGACTATACTTGTCCAACTGGACTTTAACTTGGTCTACCAGACGATTCCTGAGCTGTCGAACCCTATGTTCCAGTATACATAATGGTTCGACTGATATAGTTCTTTCGTCCGATACCTGCAGTTCCTTCCATTGAAGGTTATGAGATCGATCAGCATGTAATGCTTTAATACAGATATATGAAATACATTATGAACTTTATGCAAGTGAGGTGGCAATGCAAGATGATAGGCGACAGGTCCAACTCTTTCCATGACTTTAAATGGTCCAATAAATCGGGGTGATAACTTTGTCCCTTTTCTAAATCATATAGTACTTTTATTTGGTTTGATGTGGATGAAAACCTGATCCCCTACCTCATTCTTCCTATCAGTTCTGTGAGCATCAACATAACTCTTTTGTCTATCATGTGCTTCCGTTAACCACTGTCTAATTTGTTTTACCTGCTCTTCCATTTCTTGGATTAATTTTGGCCCTACTATCACTCGATCTTCTAACCTGTCCCAACTTAACAGTGTTCTGCAAGGTCTGCTGTATAATGCTTCAAATGGAAGCATTCGGATTGAACTGTGGTAACTGTTATTGTATACAAATTCGACTAAGGATAAGTACTTTTCCCAGTGTGATTGCTAATCCATAACATACATCCTCAACATATCTTTAAGTACTTGATTTACCCTTTATGTTTTCCCATCAGTTTCAGGATGATAAGTTGTGCTTAAATTTAATTGAGTTCCTAAGGATTTCATGCAAATCCAAAATCTTGAAGTAAATCGTGAATCTTTATCTGATATAATCTTCTTAAGTACTCCATGAAATCTGATAATTTCATTTATGAATACTCAAGCTACGTCAGCAACTTCGTAAGTATCTCTTATGGGAATGAAATGGATGCTTTTCGTTAATTTATCCACTACTACGAGAATGGGATTGTGTCTTTGAGAAGTAAGAGGTAGCCCAGTGATGAAATCCATAGAAATGATCTCCCATTTGGTCATTGGAATGTCGTGAGGTTGTAAGAGACCCCCTGGATGACAATGATCTGCTTTTACTTGTTGACATTCCAAACATCTTGCAATGAATTGAACAATATCACGCTTCATGCCCGACCAGAAGAAGAGTTTCTTGGTATTCATATACATTTTCTTTACTCCAGGATGTGCACAATACACTGCTCTGTGGGCTTCCTTAAGGATGGTGTCTCAAAGATCCCTATTGTTAGGAATATACATCCTTCCATGAAATCGTAAGATTCCATCATCTTCTGGTTCATATCCTTCAAATTTAGATTCTTTTGGCTTTTTACTATCAAAACTAGATCTTACCTTTAAATACCAATTATCTTTTATGAGATGTTCTAGTACTCGTTGCCTTAAGTCTACTTTGATAGGTATGAGGGAAAATATCCGTGGTCTTCTGCTTAAAGCATCTGCTACTACATTTTCTTTTCCTTTAACATATGATATTCCAAACTCATATTCACTTAAGAATTCACTCCATCGTCTTTGTCTAGCATTTAAGTCTTTTTGGGTGAACAAATATTGTAGAATTTGATGGTCACTTTTAAGCGTAAATCTTCGCTCCACTAGATAGTGTCTCCAAATTTTTAAAGCTAGTACTACAGCGGCTAACTCTAAATCGTGAGTAGCGTAGATTTCTTCATGAGGATTTAACTTTCTTGAAACATACGCTATTACTCTTCTATCATGCATTAATACTGCACCTAACCCATGTTTGAATGCATCAGTACATACCGTAAAATCTTTGTCCATATCAGGGATTCTTAAGATTGTTGCACTGGTCAGTGGTCTTTTGAGTTCAGAGAATGCTTTATTACATTCCTCAATCCATTCATACTTAACATCTTTACGCTGAAGGGTTGTAATCGGCTTTGCAATTTTGGAGAATCCTTCCACAAATCTTCGGTAGTAATCGGCTAAACCCATAAAGCTTCGTACTTCATGTGCGTTTTTCGGTATTGGCCATTCCATGATTGCTTTTACCTTCTCGAGGTCTACTGAGATCCCTTCACCTGATATGATATGACCTAAGTAATGAATCTTATTCTGAAATAACGAACACTTGGACAATTTTCCATACAACTGGTGTTTTCTAAGGCAAGGTAACACTATCTTTAAATGGTCTTCATGCTCTTTCTCATTCTTGAAATAGATGAGTATATCATCTAAAAAGACTTGTACAAATTGATCAAGATATTTGCGGAAAACACTGTTCATAAGGTTCATGAACACTGCTGGTGCATTTGTTAACCCAAATGGTACCACAGTAAATTCATAATGTCCAAAGCGTGTTCGGAATGCAGTCTTAGAAATATCGCTCTCAGAAATCCTTAGCTAATGATAGCCTAATCGAAGATCAATTTTTGAAAAGATGGCAGCTCCTTTCATTTGATCGAAAAGATTATCAATTCAAGGCATAGGATATCAATTATTTACTGTAGCTCAATTCAAATCTTGATAATATATGCATAATCTTAAGAATCTATCTTTTTTCTTGACAAAAATTACAGGAGCACCCCAAGGTGATATACTGGGTCGAATATGTCCTATATCCAATAGTACTTTTAATTGAATTTGTAATTCTTGAAGTTTCGAAGCTGTCATTCTATAAGGTGTTTTAGAAATTGGTTGAGTACTAGGTTCCAATTCTATTGTGAGATCTAGCTCTCTTTCAGGGGGCAATCTTGGTAGTTCCTTTGGAAATACATCCGGAAATTCGGCTAACACTAGATATTGTTCTAAGGATGGTCATTTTCGTTTACTTCTTGAATTACATATGCTTGACAACCTTTTCTTAAGCAACGCTTCATTTTCATTGCTGATATGTAGCGTAAAGATACTTTTCTCTTGATACCTTGAATTTAGATTGCTTCTCCTTCATCATCTATACCTAGAATTCTTTTCCCATAACAGTCTACCCAAGCTTGATGAGCTTCTAGCCAATCCGTACCTATGACAAGATCATAAGTCCCTAGGGTTGTGACATAAACTTTCAACTTATTTGAACATACCCCTAGGTATATTTTGCATTGATCCACACTTAAGTCTACAGATTGGAGTTCTCCTGAGGCTATTTCTACATGTCTGAAATCATTTTGTCTACAAGCTGCCAACCCACATTTGTTTAATGCATATGATGAAATGAAACTATCTGTGGCACTAGTATCAAATAAGATTTTGAATTTTATACCATTAATAATACCTGAAGATTCCACTACAGTGGATTGATGTGCTATTTGATTGTTGTTGACTAATGCATAAATTCTATGATTGCTTTGGGTATTTGGTATTGGTTCCTTTCCAGTCCTATGCAATATACCTGATGAAGTTTCTAGACAATCACGTTGAAAATGCAGTTCTCCACATTCTTAACAATTAACCGTTCTCTCCTCTTGAATCATATTGTGAATTTCTAGATAAAGAGCTTCGTCCTCTCATGCTGCTTCCTCTCGAGTTTCTTCCTCTATTAGCAGTTCCATGGGCTTTACATAGACTTGTGTTTGATGATTCAACGACTTTAGTATTAAATGCCATGGGAGCTCTTGTTCCTACATTTCTTGGGGTAAATCTATTACCATAAGGTGGTCTTGAGCTCCTCTCCTAGAGAAATTTCGGGGAGTCTTTCCTGAAAACCCTGATTGTAAAGGTTCTGCTGGCCCGACATCCTTTTTGATTCCTAGATGTTCTTTTGCATAATGGCCACATTCTACCGCTTCAGCTACTGATGATGGTTTCCACATTCTCACCAAGGCCCTGATGCGTGGATTTAACCCAAATATGAAGCGTTCAGCCTGACGTTCATAAGAATCTAAGTAGTGAATGTATTTCACAAGCTCCATAAACCTTATCTCGTATTCCTCCATTGTTTTATTATCTTGAACTAATGTATGAAAGGCTCCAGCTTGTTGTTCTTGAAAATATGGAGGTAAATACTTCGCGCGAAATCTTTCTTCGAACAATTCCCAAGGGACATTATCCGTTGTGAGGTGTAGTTGTTTTTCCAGATTTCCCCACCAAATCAAAGCACTTTACTTTAATTGAAATACATCAATTTTTTTTTTTGCAGAAGAAGAGTATTTTCTTAATTTAAAACATTTGTTCATTCCTTCTAACCATGCCTCAGCACACTCTCCAGCTCGCCCTCCTGAAAATTCTGGGAGTTTAATTTTCTGAAGCTCCCTAGAAATATCTTCCTTTGATCTTTTATACTCAAAATTCTTTGGTTCCGCTGAATTGGTTGCTAAGGGTTGAGGTTCTTCTCTGGCCTTAGCCATTGTTGCCCCTTTTAATGTTTCCAATAAGGCTTCCAATGAGTTCATTATCCTGCCAATTCCGGTGCTAGAGCAATCGGTATTGATGATGGTCTCGATGGAGGCGATGGTGATAGTGGTGGCGATGGAGATGGTGATGATGATGGTGGCGGCATTAATGACGGTTATGCTGCCCGATCACGTCGTCATCGCTCATATGTCCTTACCATTGAAATGATTCCTATTTACATAAAAAAAAATTGTAAATATTTTTGGTATACATTCGGATTTAACATATATTTTGCAATTTCACATTTACAAACAGGTATATATTTTTGCTATTTGTATCTGCTAGGCAGATCTTATTGGTGCCGAGGTCAAGGAGGGTGATCTTGCGACCTCCTTGTCCTAATGCAAGGTTTTCTATTTTTATGCACAATAATACGTATTCTAATGCAGGGTTCTTTTAAATAGATACTTCAATCTATATAATAAACTAAATTTCCTTCAACTAGCATTTATTAATCAATTGATAATTATGCTATGTCCTAATAATTATAATAACCTAATTTGAATATAATGCTTCCACATTACATTCGGATTTAACATAATTATTAAGAATAGTCAGCATGAAGGTCCAGTTTTTTTTTTAACGTAAAATTTAAATTCCATGAAAGTCCTGTTGTCTAATAACAACTTACTATCTAGTAATTTATTATATTATTAGTTTATGTTATCTAATTAATTTTGTGACTATGTATAAACAATTTTAAATCATTAACCTTTTATTTCCATACTATTGGTCTAGTTCCTATTGGTATACTAGCTAGCACAAAATATATTATTTTTTTAATACTCGTACTAATTAATAGTAATTAGCAACTATCTTATCGAAAAAGAAAAAGAAAAAAAATCCTCTAAAACGCCACATACTCTTCACGATACTGATCACTATAATCCCTATAATTTTTATGGTCTATGTATTCATAGTTGTTTTAGAAGGGCCTCGGTTCAGTGCTTTTTTAAAAATTGCGGCCGACACTATCTACAAATAGTTATGCTATGTTGAAATCAATCACAATCCCTGAAAGTTGACAAATATCAACTGCCACATGTATTTGGGTTGGACGATGACGAATGTGTCGAACCGCATGAAAAACACATGGTTATTCGTGTGCCACCTCCGCACTGTTAAATTTATTAAGGGAATGTATTATAGTGCCACAGATCTAAACGTCAGGTGGTTTGTCATGACCACCAGAGAGCAGGTGTAGGTTGAGACATCGGAGGTTAATACCTGAATGGTAATATATATTCCATGGGTTATATTAACGAGGGAGTATATACCAATACTGGAGTAATTCGACACAGTGAGGGAGGGTTTGGAGATCGCAAGCTTTGCGGCGATATCCTCACGACTCCAGTCAATCAGAGAACCAGCCGTGGTTTCCATTAGTTGATTTGTTGCTCTATCTTTAAGCGCAGCAATTTTGCCGTCGTTCGCTTCGAAACTGGGGCCTCAAATTCGTTGTTGAACCCTAGAGGGGTTTTGCACTCTCATTGTCTGAAAGAAAGCATTGTTCTTGTTCGGTGTGCTGTGGCCATTCAGAGTGCTGCAATTCGAATGTTTTAGATAAACCGTGATCTGAAAGAACAAAGATTGGATTATTATTATTGTAATTGTTATTATTATCTGAGCGCCTGTCCTTATGAGGGGTTGTGATTGTTATTTAGTAATAGATGCTGTAAGCGGGCAGAAGGATGAGGTGGAATGTGCGGAGATCTGGTGGATGGTGGAGGCCGATTGATTACTATTCAAAGAAGTAACAAGAATAGATTTCCTTCTAAATTCCTGAAGCCGCTAGGCACCATCTAAAGATTCTTGGCCCCATAGTCCACGACTTGATTAGCTTCTTCCTTCTTTGCAGCAAACCATAATTGACTTAAGGAACTCGCATGGACAAATCTTGAGATTGATCTTGCAGAATCACTTGAATACGCTTACTATTTTGTCTAGCTAAAGCTCACTGTTAATGAAAACTTAAGAGAATTTGTGGCAGTTGTTCTAGTGTCCTTCCACCAGCCTGGATGTCAGACAGGGACAGTTAAAGTCACCAATGCATATGATCTACCTTAAGGTTTTGATTGAGCATGGGCTACAGAGTATTAGTTACTTCTAGGGCTTGTAAGATCCCAAGGGTTTGAAAACTTGCTCTGATACCAAATGTAAGGGCTATTCAAGATTTAATGTAAGGATTGTACAGAATTTTACAGCCATTGCAAAAACAGTAAAGGCTTCTAAAATTAAACATCATGAGCCTGTGATAAAATTTCCTGAATTTTATAAATTTAACTGACAGAACTTATGAGAGTACTTACCTGTAATCCTGTGGTTGATGATGCCTCAAACTGCTCCTGCTTCGGTTACCAAAAGACCGAAACCACCCAGCCAAACTGAGCAGAACCTCACTTACTCAGTCTAGTAAGCTTCTCAGTTGAAGCAGACTGTTCCCCCATGCCCAGAAACCTCAGAACAAGCAAGGCTCAATTTTTTTCTCATGAACTCTGTGTAACAATTTTTCCTCATGTTTCTTCCCCCCTTTCTCAAAATTGTCCCCTGCTCCTTATATGCTGTTTCTTGGCGGTGGTCGCTCCCTCCACCTACAACCCATGGCTTCACCTTCTCGTGACACCCTTCCCATGTCACGTGATATATATATTCCGCTTCACCTTCTTGTGACACCCTTCCCATGTCACGTGATATATCTATATATATATATTTCTTTTTTAAAGGTATATTGATTTTTGATTTAATAAGCTTTTGTTTGTTTTTAATATAAAAGTTTAGGTTCATATTAAATACTTTATCTTTAATTTATTTTTATTATTTCATTAACTGATTAATAAAATTTATTTTTATTTATTTTATAGATAGGTCGTTACAGGTAAGTGGTTTCGACCGAGTCCTGCCCAATGCCACACACTAGGTGCCACGCGTCCGGTGGAAGAGAGAGAAAACTGCTCACATCAGACGAGTAAACGTCATGCTACTTACCCGCCCCATATGGACGAAAACCGTAGGATCAGGAGGCCCCAAATCAACGGTGAAAATGTGATCCAATGGATGAACGCATTCAACGGGGTAAATAAGCCGAGTTGTATAAAGGTTTGAAGTCCGGCATGAATGATGAGTTGGCAGAGGAATCATGTTCACGACATTCTGGGAGTTTAATGGAAATAACTGCAGTTCAAACATTTCCAAGAAAACTGACACTTAGTTTGTTATGAAACAGGTGGCCACCTCCCTATAAAGCGTTACACAGAGATGATGACGCAGAACAGAGGAATTCAAACGGACAAAGGCAGGAGAACCAGAAAGCCGGGAAGCGGAAACGAACAGTCAAAAAGCAGATTGGCCTTAAAGCCACGAACTGGCCGAAACAAAGCAAGTAGTGAGAAAAGTGAGTTAAGAAAGCTAAGAGCAGAGAACAGAGGGAAGAAGCTGAGCTGACCTGAAGGCAGCATCGAGCTAGACAGAGCCAGAGAGAGTCAAAGAGTCTATGTACTCCAGAGAAGGTTTGAGAGGTTCAAGCGAATTCCTCTGTACATGCCTGTAATGTGTGAGTCTCAGATTAGGCTCATACTACTGTGACCAATGGAAGCCGAGTTTTAGTAAGGAGAGTCTTTGTACTTCAGCGACTTGGGGGATCCAAGTCCAGTCCTACTGATTTATATCTGTTGAGTGAGACTCAAATTGAGCTCACTGTTGTAAGAAAACTCTGCTTTGAAAACATAATAGAGAGGCCACCACTGAACGCTAGACCAAGAGACGTAGCCCAGGAGCATTGGGTTTACTCCTTATTAAATTTGTTGTGTGTACATGTTTCCCTGTTATGTTTTCTCTAACTGCTTCAGTCTCTATGTATTTCGCAATCTTATCGATCCGTTGCATAAAGTAACATAGGCACATCCATGCACATGAGTCTGTAATACCTTTAATTCTTTGTCCTAGATAAATTCCAGATCAAGTGGTATTAGAGCTCTAGGTTACTAAGGTTAGACAAGCTTGTGCTGGATTTTTTGTTGTTGAATGTTAACTAGATCAAAGCTTAAATCAGGAGGAGGAGAGTTGGTTGAAGTTAACCCTGGAATTGCATGAGTCTACCCTAAGAGGAAAATGGCCAAAGAAAGTCCCTTGGAATTAGACCCTCAGTTCATGGATAGTTTTATGACCATGAGAGCCATGGTAGAGGAAATGTATAGAGAATTTAAGAAAGGTAGAGAGGAAGATTCATCAAACTCCAAACGAGATAAAGGAGCAGAAGAATCTTTCCTCCATGACCATTTTAAAGGCAAAGGGAAAGAAGAAAAGCTTCCCACACCTCCTAGTAGCCCTGAAAACAAAAAGAAGACATCTTTGATTAAATTAGATGTTAAATTTGATTTACCAATATATAATGGAGAGTCGAATGCAGAGAAGCTGGATAATTGGATTAGATAGATTGATGTGAATTGCAGGGTGCAAAGCATTCATTCAAACAGTAGTAAGATTCAGCTGGCCAACCTACGCCTTGGAGGGACTGCCTTGGTATGGTGGGAAGGTAGGACACAAGCTAACATGAAGAAGCATGGTAAAATTCTTTCTGTCTGGAGTGAATTTGTTTCTGCTAGAGCGAAGATCAAGAAAGCAAGAAATCTAGAAGGAGGAAAATATGTTTTTGGGCCTTATTCTCTCACACGTGCGAAAGTTAGGGGTTTTGTAGCTTCAAGGAAGGCCAAAAACTGCAGATCCAAATTGCAAGGTAGCCAAATTGTTAAAATTGGCAACTAGGCCCAAACTCCACGTGGGTCTTCTTATTCATGGCAGCTGATATTTTTCTTGGATTCCTCTCATCGAGAGGTGTAGGATTGATCTAAAGATAATCCGATTCCGACAAGTATTCATGGAGATATGAATTTATTTGTGTTATGTGACAATTCGTCAAGGTCAGCCAGCAACCAAATTACCTCACTTGTCCTCCACATTTTAGCATAAATAGAGGTGCCTTGCAAGTCATTTTAGACACACCTCCTGTGATCTCTTCCTCTCCACTTGTCTTTGGGTTTTGGTGGGAGGAGGGATCTTAAGATGTTACACTGCCCTAGAGGATGCCCTAGATCCTAACACTATCATGAAGAGAGAGCCCTCAATGCTATCATGAAGAGAGATCCATCAAAGCAGTCATGACCTTAACACTATTATGAAGGAGGCCTCCTCAACGCAACAGGAGAAGCATAAACACTGGTCTATAAGAGACCTATTCGTTGTTCCAGAAAGGCTACCATACAGTACTAATGAGAGGATATACCCTAGCCCGTAGATAATAATGAGGGCTCTTCACTGTCAAGGAAGGAGCTATATAAATGTTGTCCTAATAGAGGATAATCATCACATTGATAAATTACATAAAGTCTCGATGATGATCACAGTGATATAGAGGGTAGTGCTCTCCTCCTTGGTGATGCATATCTCAATGAAAGGAAGCACGATGATTATCTTTTGATGGAATAAAGGGATCTCTGAATCCTACACTAGCCCTAACAGTCTCGGCATCACCGTGACAACATCTTGAATATATCATAGTCAGATTCGTTCCTTTATGTATGCATCTTGGTAGTCTCATAATAACACAATCACAATCCCACTGTCTCAGCATAAGGAGAAGAAGCAATATTACAGTCTATTTATAATAAGGAGGAGTTGTAGTAGAGTCGTGGCATACTGACAATGAAGCAGATCCAAAATGATATCTCTGTAGTAGTTCCGGTATCATAACAGTGATGAGGGTTTCTAGATGTGTCAAGCGGTGCAAGACGAGGAAGCAGTCATGACCAATGTTGCACGAAGCAGGGACGCGGAAGCGTTATTTTCCAAAAATCTAGGAAGCGAAGCATCTGCTATATATAATATATATATATATATATATATATATATATATTATATATATATTATATATTTTTTGCATTTATACTCAAAACAAACATCCCAAATACCAAATTAGTTGTAGAAGACATGAAAACATGCATATTTTGCATAAATCAAGATAGATATAACATCCATTGTACATTAATGATTAATTATTCGAGCATCAACCATTTAGATGCATCAACCATCTAGAATCTAGATTCTTCTCCTCTTGTCTAGTCTTTGCCTCTACCTCGATTGTCTAGGGATATTAGTCAACATTGCCCAATTTTGATCAAACTACCTAATTCAAGACTTAGAATATGGTAGAAAAAGCTTAACATGCTTGATCGATGATTTTGACTTGATTGAAAGGTAATTTTTTACTAAGGGCGTGCCGCGTGACAAAGGAGTTCAACAATTAACACCA
This sequence comes from Pinus taeda, assembly GCA_000404065.3. Classification (NCBI taxonomy): domain Eukaryota; kingdom Viridiplantae; phylum Streptophyta; class Pinopsida; order Pinales; family Pinaceae; genus Pinus; species Pinus taeda. The sequence goes on along the minus strand of APFE030444709.1, from coordinate 67,660 downwards.
CCAACACTAGGGTACATATAGGGCTTGGTGCTCTTGATTAAATGCTAATCGCATACCTTCATACTTGATATAATCTAATGAACTGCCACAATTCCATTGATCCTGAATTCCTGAAAATTGTTAAGTCTGCTGAATTTTGAATAGGATATGAAATTTTATTTTCTCCATATGAAGTCCAATGAGGCTTGAACCACTCTCAAACATCCTGAGTCATTTCATGGTAATGTTAAAAATTTAAGTAAAAGGATGAAAATGAAAAATAAAGGAGAATGTCACTTTTACTTTAAGAATTTAACATTACCATGAGGGAGCATCTGCTATATTTATATTTTTTTTGCCTTCATTCATCACCCTAACCCAAGGTGGACCCACCCCCAACAAGCAAACTCACCTAAAATTTAAAACAAGATTGAAAAAAAACGATTTTCTAAATGCTTTTCCGGAAGCGTACGCTTCCTCCTCCGAACCGCCACGCTTCCGACGCCCGCAGCGCCGTACGAAGCGCACTTCCGAGCCACGCTTTTGAAAAGTCCAGGAAGTGGCAAAAAAAATCGAAAGCGCGCTTCCGGCGAAGCTTCCTAGGCGCTTCCGGGCTTGGAACCTGGGGGGGCATGAACAGTAATGAAAGTGCAGTATGGTGCAGCATAGTCATAATGAAGTACATCATGAAAGTGTGGCATGGTGTAGCACAGTAAAAATGAAGTGCAGCATGGTGCAGCATAGTGTAATGAAGTGCAGCATGGATGGTGCAACATAGTCTAATGAAGTGTAGCATGAATGGTGCAACAAAGAGCATCATGGTGCAACTTAGTGACGATGAAGTGCAACATGATGGGTGCAACACAGTGGTGATGGATGCAGTATGATGAGTGCAACAAAGTGATGGGTGCAGCACATTGATGGAATCATCTGTGTTCAGATCTGCTACCTCATGTGTCATCTTCCTAGAGAACATCTCCGCTCTTATTTTGGCAAGTCAAAATGTTGACTTCTGATGTATATGTACTATCTCTCTCTTTGCTGAACTATTGAAGAACATAAGAAGAATTGATCAAGGGTTGGCACCACAACTTGTGTCCTCTTGTCTTGGCTTGTCTTCTGTGATTTATGTTTTATGTACTCTGCATTTTACTATCATGCTAAATGTGATTGCTAATCTGGAATTGATATTGAGTTAATGTGAAAAATTGAAGTAAATTGCTCTCAGCATAGAATATACCTAAACTAAACATGGTATCAAAGGTGAGGTGAAGACAAAGCAAGCAAGATTGAAAGAGCAATCATCGAAGACAGTTGGAAAGGACAAAAAGGCTCAATGGGTTCCTCATCCCTCTTCAATTCACCAAGGGTGAAGTCGAAGCAAAGAAGATTATCAAAGTGGCGCAGCGGAAGCATTTGGTGGCCTACCTATAGGTCACTTAAATAGGAAGTCTGGATCTAAGAAAGGAAGGAAAGGTAGATGCCTCACTTGCAATAAGTTTGGCCATTATGCGAGGAAATGTTGAAATAAAAGGGACACATCACTTGATGATAACAATCATTCCAGGGCCATCTTCAATGATCAAAGGAATGACAGGTACAATGGCAAAGGAATAGAAGGAATGCAGGTCATCAAGGAAATGGACGACTCTTCAAGGAAAGCAAGGAACTCCAGGCATGAAGAATCAAATGTTGTTTCTAAGTATTTTCTTATGTCGGCGCTCTACACTGGACTCGTTGGGAAAATTGATAATGGTGTCTCAAGGCACTTCACTGGATTCAAGGAAGCTCTCTCTAATTTCATAGAGAAGGAAACAATCATGGAGATTATTCTTAGAGACAATGCCACCTATCCCGAAAGGGTGCGGGGAATGTTTATCTTCAAATGGATCAGGGTAACTCGTGAGAAGTTCTTTATGTACCTGATCTCAAAAGGAACTTGGTGTCCATTTTGGAAATGGAAGTCAAAACTTTCAAGGTGGCATTCATCGATGGAAAGGTACGTGATTGAAAAAGGAATTTTTCAAGATACTCTTGAGTTCAAGGTTGGCAATTTGTATCTAGTTGCAGGAAGTCCATTGGGGACCATGTCGGTTGACACATCTCTTCTATAACACCAGAGGTCTGCCCATCTTCATTGTGAGGCCCTACCCAATGTGAGATAGATGGTGACAAGGATGCCTGAATTCAAGAAGAGCATGAAGGTACATGCCTGAGATGTACCAAAGGAAACCTTACAAGGGGTCTTGGAACATATTTGGAACAACCCGAAGGGTTTGAGATTCATGATCAGGAATCTCATGAATGCAGGTTGAAGAAAGCTCTCTATGATTTAGAGCTAACACCCCGAGCTTGGTATGAGAGGATTGACAACCATCTGATGAAGCCGAGATTCACTAGGACTGAAGCCGATCCAAACCATTGCTTTAAGGTTGTGGATGATAGACCTCTCATACTGGTAGTTTATGTGGACGATCTCTTTTTGGTAGGTACAAACCCTCTCATTTACAAAAGTAAGAGGGACTTGGATTCCAAATTTGGAATGATGAACTGCAAGCCCGTGACTACCTCGATGAAGCCTACCTTTAAAAAAGTTATGTGGTAGTGATGTCGGACCTAATTTGTGAAATGCCTTTGAGTTTCATAAACTCATACTAGCATTGATGTTCTTGGTGAACTCCCATCTAGAGATATGTTTCGCAGTTAGCATGTTGAGCTCATATATGGTTGAGCCTCACTGGATTGGTGCTAAGAATCATCTAAGATATCTTCAGAGCACAACCTCTCATGGATTGAGATACATTGCTAGAAATGTGAAGCTGCATGATTATTCTGATGCTGACTAGGTAGGCAATGTGGAGGATCGCAAGAGTAATTCTGGGCGCTGGTTCTCTTTGGATTCTTCTTTGATATCTTGGATGAGCAGGAAGCAGAAGTCGGTTGCTTTGAGCATCGCTGAGGCCGAATACATAGTTATGAGTATGACCTTGTGTGAAGCTGCCTAGTTGTGGAAGCTCTTTAGTGAGTTGTTTGGACACGTGTTGGATACCATCGTGATCTTCTGTGACAACCAGAGGGGGATTCGATTGTTGAGGACTCTCGTGTTCTATGATCATTCAAAGCATATAGACATGAGGTACCACTTTATCTAGGATATGGTACATCAAGGAGCAAGAAGGCTCCATCGCATTAGGACGGATGTGCAAGTCGCCGATATTCTGTCAAAGCCCCTGGGAAAGGTCAAATTCTTGACTTTCCGAGAACGACTAGGAGTCGTGGAGAGACTCTCTCCTAAGGGTCATGTATGATATAGACATTGAGCTCTGGGAGCTCCGAGGCACTTGGGCTTACATCTTGGAGCGACGAGCAACCATAGGGTGAGTGGTTCAGCCTTCCCCTAGTGGTCTGCTATGTAGGCAGGATGAGTGGTTCATCCTTCTCTTGCTGAGACACAGTCATAGGGTGAGTGGTTCAACCTTCCCCTAGTGATTTGTTGTGTACAGGGTGAGTGGTGAAGCCTTCCCCTAGTGATTTGTTGTGTACAGGGTGAGTGGTTCAGCCTTCCCCTGGGATACCCCTAGCAACATGTAGGCAGGCTGAGTGGTTCATCCTTCTCCTGCTAAGGCATCCTATCCATGCAGTTTGGGACTCATGGGAAGTACCTCTCATCTGGCCAATGAGTAGGGAAATGAGGATAGGCACCATAGTAGTACTGATGGATGCATCGTGTTACTACCCTACTCCCTATGTTAGGATGATATTGATCTGGGATCAATTGGAACTGACTTCGGCTCAGTAAGAGTGGTATGATACACTCTCTTTATTTGGAACTAATTTTGGATCAAAAAGAGTGGTATGATACTCTCTCTTTATTTGGAACTGATTTTGGATCAGTAAGAGTGGTATGATACACTCTTTATTTGGAACTGATTTCGGATCAATAAGAGTGGCATGACACACTCTCTTTATTAGAACTGACTTTGGGTCAGTAAGAGTGGTATGAGACACTCTTTTATATGGGACTGACTTCGGGTCTATAGAGGATGGTATGATACATTCTCGATCACTTCTTCTTCTTCATAGTTCAGCAGAGCAGTGCAGGGCATTAATGGGAGAGATAGCACAGTCTGGCAGATGGATTAGCAGATAGAGTTCTCCCTAGTTGAGAGGGAGTGTTAAAATTCGCAACTAGGCCCAAACTCCATGTGGGTCTTCTTATTCATGGCAGTTGATATTTTTCTTGGATTCCTCTTATCGAGAGGTGTAGGATTGATCTAAAGATCATCCGATTCCGACAAGTATTCATGGAGATATGAGTTTATTTGTGTTATGTGACAATTTGTCAAAGTCGGCCAGCAACCAAATTACCCCCACTTGTCCTCCACGTTTTGTAGTATAAATAGAGGTGCCTTGCAAGTCATTTTAGACACACCTCTTGTGATCTCTTTCTCTCCACCTATCTTTGGGTTTTGGTGGGAGGAGAGATCTTAAGATATTACGTTGCCCTAGAGGATGCCCTAGATCCTAACGCTATCATGAAGAGAGAGCCCTCAATGCTATCATGAAGAGAGAGCCATCAACGCAGTCATGACCTTAACACTATTATGAAGGAGGCCTCCTCAATGCAGCAAGAGAAGCCTAAACGTTGGTCTGTAAGAGACATATTCGTTGTTCTAGAAAGGCTTCCATACACAGTCGTAATGAGAGGATATACCCTAGCCTGTAGATAATAATGAGAGCTCTTCATTGTCAAGGAAGGAGCAATATAAATGTTGTCCTAATAGAGGATGATCATCACATTGATAAATTACATAAAGTCTTGGTGATGATCACAGTGATAAAGAGGGTAGTGCTCTCCTCCTCGGTGATGCATATCTCAACGAAAGGAAGCACGATGATTACTCTTTTGATGGAATAAAGGGATCTCTAAATCCTACACTAGCCCTAACAGTCTCGACATAACTGTGACAAAATCTTGAATATATCATAGTGAGATTCGAACCTGTATGCATGCATCTCAGTAATCTAATAATAAGACAGTCACAATCCCACTGTCTCGGAATAAGGAGAAGCAGTATTACTGTCTATTTATAATAAGGAGTTGTACTAGAGTCGAGACATACTAACAATGAAGGAGATCCAAAATGATATCTTTGTAGTAGTTTCGGTATCATAACAGTGATGAGGGTTTCCAGATGTGTCAACTGGTGCAAGACGAGGAATCGGTAATGAGTTAATGACAATAATTGTTATGATAATAAAGGAAACTATGATGTCAATGGTAATGAAAGTGCAGCATGGTGCAGCATAGTCATAATGAAGTACAGCATGAAAATGCAGCATGGTGCAGCACAATCATAATGAAGTGCAGTATGGTGCAGCATAGTGTAATGAAGTGACGCATGAATGATGTAGCAAAGTGCAACATGGTGCAGCATAGTGTAATGAAGTGCAGCATGAATGGTGCAACAAAGAGCATCATGGTGTAACTTAGTGATGATGAAGTGCAGCATGATGGGTGCAGCACAGTGATGATGGATGCAGTATGATGAGTGTAGCATAGTGTAATGAAGTGCAACACAGTGATGGAATAACCTTTGTTCAAATCTACTACCTCATGTGTCATCTTCCTAGAGAAGATCTCTGCTCTTATTTTGACAAGTCAAAATGTTGACTTCTGATGTATATGTACCATCTCTCTCTCTATTGAACTATTGAAGAACATCAGAAGAATTGCTCAAGGGTTTCCCCACATTGGGGTTTGTCCCTGGCTGGCGCCACAACGTGTGTCCTCTTGTCTTGGCTTGTCTTCTACGATTTATGTTTATGTTCTATATGCATTTTACTATCATGCTAAATGTGATTGCTAATCTGGAATTGATATTAAGTTAATGTGAAAAATTGAAGTAAATTGCTTTCAGCATAAGACATACCTAAAATTAACATGGTATCAGAGGTGAGGTGAAGACAAAGCCCAAGCAAGAGTGAAAGAGCAATCACCGAAGATAGTTGGAAATGACAAAAAGGCTCAATGGGTTCCTCATCCCTCTTCAAATTCACCAAGGGTGAAGTCGAAGCAAAGAAGATTATCAAAGTGGTGCAGCGGAAGCATCTGGTGGCCTACCTATAGGACAATTAAATGGGAAGTCCTGATCTAAAAATGGAAGGAAAGGCAGATGCCTCACTTGCAATAAGTTTGGCCATTATGCGAGGAAATGTCGAAATAAAAGGAACACATCACTTGATGATGATAACAATCATTTCAGGGCCATCTTCAATGATCAAAGGAATGACAGGTACAATGGCAAAGGAATAAAAGGAATGCGGGTCATCAAGGAAATGGCCGACTCTTCAAGGAAAGCAAGGAACTCCAGGTATGAAGAATCAAATGTTCTTTTTGAGTATTTTCTTATGTCGGCCCTCTCCATTGGACTCGTTGGGAAAATTGATAGTGGTGCCTTAAGGCACTTCACTGGATTCAAAGAAGCTTTCTCTAATTTCATAAAGAAGAAAAGAATCATGGAGATTATTTCTGGAGACAATGCCACCTATTCCGGAAAGGTGCAAGGAATGTTTATCTTCAAATGGATCAGGGTAACTCACGAGAAGTTCTTTATGTACCTGATCTCAAAAGGAACTTGGTGTCCATTTCAGAAATGGAAGTCAAAAGTTTCAAGGTGGCATTCATCGATGGGAAGGTACGTGTTTCAAAATGGAATTTTTCAAGATACTCTTGAGTTCAGGGTTGGCAATTTGTATCTAGTTGCAGGAAATCCATTAGGGACCATGTCGGTTGACACATCTCTTCTATAGCACTGGAGGTCTGCCCATCTTCACTGTGGAGCCCTACCCGATGTGAGACAGATGGTGACAGGGATGCCTAAATTCAAGAAGAGCATGAAGTTACATGTCCGAGATGTACCAAAGGAAATCTTACAAGGGAACCATTCCCCTCATGTAAAAGCAAGACCACAGATTTGGAACAACTTGAGGGGTTTGAGATTCATGATCAAGAATCTCATGAATGCAGGTTGAAGAAACCACTCTATGATTTAGAGCTAACACCTCGAGCTTGGTATGAGAGGATTGACAGCTATCTGATGAAGTTGAGATTCATTAGGAGTGAAGTCGATCCAAACCACTGCTTTAAGGTTGTGGATGATAGACCTCTCATACTGGTACCTTAAGTGGACGATCTCTTACTGGCAGGTACAAATCTTCTCATTTACAAAAGTAAGGGGGAATTGGATTCCAAATTTGGAATGATGAACTACATGCCCGTGACTACCTCGATGAAGCCTAACTTGAAAAAATTATGCAGTAGTGATGCTGAACCTGATTTGTGAAATGCCTTTGAGTTTCATAAACTCATACTAGCATTGATGTTCTTGGTGAACTCCCATCCGGAGATATGTTTTGCAGTTAGCATGTTGAGCTCATATATGGTTGAGCCTCACTAGTTTGGTGCCAAGAATCATCTAAGATATCTTCAAGGGACAATCTCTAATGGATTGAGATACACTGCTGGAAATGTGAAGCTGCATGATTATTCTGATGCTGATTAGGCATGTAGTGTGTTGGATCGCAAAAACACTTCTGGGTGTTGGTTCTCTTTGGGTTCTTCTTTGATATCCTGGATGAGCAGGAAGCAGAATTCGGTTGCTTTGAGCACCGCTAATATGACTGTATGGTGGGCTAGAAGAGGTCTTGTAGGCTTGCAACACTCAGAAATAAGCCCCTTAGAGGCTACCACAAGGGAGAGAAGCCCCTTTAGGGCTCAAAATAGGGGAGAAAAGGGCTCAGCCAAGGGTTCTAAGGGCCCTAAAGGCTACGGATCAAGGGATCAATGCCTAAAAGGCCTACACTGGCTAGGAGGCGGCCGAATCAGGGTTGTCGCAAGAGGAAGAGAGCCCTTGGCTAGGCCTTGGAGGCCTCATAAAATTTTTAGACCCCTGCAAAAACACAAGGAGAGTTACGAGAGCAAAAAATGTACCATAAAAGCCATAGTATTTACCTTGTAGGGCCTGCAACACTCTCTCCTTGGCTATGCATTGAGCTTCTAGGGTCCTATGAGACTAGATCTAGGCCTCTAGGGCTTAGATCAACATTCCTCACTTGAGCGAATTGGAAAAATAGGCTAGACAACTCCTCTTGGAGATGAGAAACCCCTTAAACCTTAGCCCAAGGGCTCGTTCCTCCAACTAAATTCGAATTTCGTTTGACAACTTGAGAATTCACCTGTACAAATGAAGAGAGAAATTCCCAAAACCCCAATATATACAAATATTGAAATAAAATCCCAAAACCCCAATAATTGTTTACAAGATTTCAATAAAATAAACAAATGTTAGATTTATTTACAAATATTCACAATATTTACAAAATTTAAATATTTGCTCTTATTAGTAGATTAAATCTTTATAGTGCAAAATTAGAAAAATTAAATTTTGAGATTTTAAATTAGATGATATGGATGAATAGTTTTGAAAAATCACTCACCAAAACTCTCTTGCAAAATCAGTAATCAAAATGAAAGCCTAGAGCTCAAACAAGGTCGATCCTTCTCCACAGTTTGTGAACTTGGACTCAAGGGCTAGTGTATCTGTAGATCTCTATTGAATCTTGAAAATAATCATTAGATCATGAGGTGAATCAGATCACCTAAGACAAGGTAATTGTACCAATAGAATGTTCTTATCACCAACAAATGAAATAACAATTATGAAATTTAGCACAATATAGAGCATGAAAGAACAAAATATAGCACATACCACAGATCAACAAATAGAAAAACATGATGAATTGAAACCCCAAAGTCTTTCTATTACGCAAAACATAATTCCAGCAGAGCAAAGTTCAGTACATCAATTGAAAATTACTTCATCCAAAGATGAGATGAGAAGCTCAATAGCTTCCTTATATAAAAAATGAGAGAATAGAACCCCTCCAAGTAGAAATAACGGCTAGTTGGCTTGATCCTCATCCAAATAATCTCATCCGTTGATCTTTTTTTGAAAATAACTTGATCTTTGTTGTTGTTTTGAGGAAAATTTTGAATTTCTCTTAAACCCCCTTTTTTACTAATAAAAAAAAATAATATTTTGGACTAATTTCCTCAAAATAATCATTTTGACTTAAGCACCAAGGTTCAAGGGGTAAAATTTTCTTAAAAATCCATTTTTCCCTTGGTGGGGGTCCTCCAAAAATTTATTTTTCTTTGGCCCACGATTTTTTTATTATTTCCCACTTCGAAAGAATTTATTTTCTTTCAAATTATTTTTGACTCAAAATTAATCATTGTTCTAACTTATGATTTTTATTTAATCTTACCAGAAAAATTAATTAATTGACTAGAGGGGATTAATTATTTTTTCCACCCTCAAATATTTTAGCCATGGTGTCTAACTATGAATAGCCATGCACTAAATATTTTTTACATCAAAATATTACAAATTAATTCAACCCTTAAAAGGGCAAATACACATTTAGACATAGACCCTCAAGGGATTACCCAATTCTGCAATACAATATGATCTAGTATGAAACCAAGTGTGTCTATAAGAAAATAATTTAGACATAGTGTCTAAGTATGAGTAACCATGCACTAAAATATTCCTAAACACACTTTTACAAAGACTCGATAAACACTAGGACTCACCTAAGACATTGTCAACAAATTCCACCTTAGCTTTTGTTGGGCGCAGGATCCCCTAATGGAAGTTTTGGGGCTTAAAGTTTATATTTTGGTCCAATTTTTGTAATCCAAATGTAAAGACTCCGCATTTTGTGGTTGCGGAGCTTGTAGTTGTTAAATAGTCATAGGGTTGTCCTCCCTTATTTTGAAATGTAATGTTGGCTGTAGAAGATCTACCCATGGTCCGCGAACCATGGATTGTATAAATACAGCTAAGCTCTAAGTAGTTAAAGGCAATTCAAATGGAATCAATGATTGAATATGTATGAGAGATAGCTCTAAAGTAGAACTCTAAGTTTTGGGTCTTAACGTAGGTAGAGGCTTTGCAGTTGAGTGCATAGAAGCCTAGAAGTCCACAGGTGAGTGCGTGGACCCTGCAGCTGAGTGCGCAGGGTGGGTTGAGTCTGTAACAATCCAGAATTATCAATAAAGAGAAGTATTCTACAATTTCTGCATCTTTATTTCTCGTTTATGCATCTGTTATATTGGGTATAAATTTCACTTATAATGCTTATATGATGCGCGAATGTATGTTGGTTAAGTGAACGCAACTAAGAACATCCGTCTACGCGAAGCTAACTAAGATCTGTTAATAAATCAAGTAAGATACTTAGTGTAGTTTGGGAAATATCACAATTCGCTGCCCTAGCAGCGCGGAAGCATATCAACCCCAGGTTAGGGTTGCGCGGGCAGGTATAGCTGGGATAAACCGACATCACATCCATCTCAAGGGTGCGGAAACTTCGTTCCAGCATCCTCCCATACTGCTTCGAGGGAGACTTCAGTTCGCGCTCTGCGGACTGATGCCGAAAGAGCCAGTAGTGTAGGGATTTGTTTGGCTAACTAACGCTGAACCTGGGTCAAGCCCCTACAAGCCAACAAATGGTTATGTTGCCAAGACCGGAATCTGCATGAGAGATGTGTGATGTCATATCACTGGAATCCAACTAAGAAAGAAATCGAAGGCTAGTTGGATAGAAGGATTCATGAGTCCGCATCACGAGAGAATAGAAACCTGCGATTGTCAAAAGAACAATGGTTGGACCAATACCTGTATACAGAGATCCATGAAATCTTTTTCGCCTCTTTCCCTACTGAGCTATATGAGTGGATCACGAAGCTAGCAGATAGCCAAGGAAAGTGGAAACTTGATGGTCCTATTGTGTGGACCTCAAAGCTAGTGCAAAGTTTGGAAGCATTGGAGGATAAGATCGCGCGCGCTGTCAACCATTGGCTCGATCGCATTATAGGAGGATTTGTTACTGAGTTTGCAATTGACACCTCAGTCAGCTATAGCGAGGCAGAGGGACGCTTTTTCAAAGGACCACGAGGTAAGTACATAAAATCTTTGAATACTTAGATTAAAATGTTGTTGTGCGAAAAACGGGTTATGCAGCTACCTTGGTGTTTGGGACTACGCGAAGTGGAAAAAGTTACAGAAACGAAGGAAATAAGGGTCCGAAGTATAGCCCCCTTGATTTCACCTCCGCAAGGGGACAAAGAAGGGATAACGAAGGTCTCTCCACGAAGTGCTATTCAATTGATAAGATAAGGATTTTTGCGAATACCACCTCCACCCACACCACCTCCATCTTCACCACCAACACCTCCAACTTTACCCATACCACCTCCACCACCACCATGATTCAGTATGGCAAACACAGTGAAGTTGCATTTGTTCAAAGGCTTGGCAAATGAGGACCCGAACCAATTCTAGTTCGTTCTAAAGGTTGTATGGGAAGCTCAAGGTGTTACAGATGATAACATAAAGAAGGCAACACTGGTTAGTGCTCTGCAAGATCGCGCACTAACTTGGCATATTAAGTACTCCAACGATAACCCGAATCCTAAAGTAGCGGACATCCAAGCAGCACTGAATAAGGAATTTAGCAAGCCTAAATCTGAAGTGCAGTCGATTGTGGGATTCAAAGAGATCACGATGCTACCAGGTGAGACGCCTTGGGAACTAGATCAGAGACTGAAATGTACGATCCGCGAAGCCAACATGAATTTGACAGATGGACAACTTCGCGAGTGGTTTGTGGCTTCGCTACTACCACACTTAAGAAGTGTGTTGTCGTAGCAAAAGATAACAACTTAGGTAGAGGCCTTGGAGATTGCCATGAGGCTACATGAGACCCCGATGCAAGATCCTAATCTAAGAGTTCAGCAGATCCACGCGCAGCTGAAGAATTTGTGCCTTGAGATGCAAAGCTTGAAGCAGGATAGGACGGTTCGACCAGAGGTACGCGAAGAGGTATAGTCTGTGAAATGCAAGAGTCAGGGTCATGACAAAGACCACTTCCCGGTCTTTACAAATTACCTTGCAGGAGGAGGACCGATGCCTTTAAGGCCGTAAGCTCAAGCAGGACCTAGCGCAGCACCTACTTTGTGGTGTGCTATCTGTCAAATAGTTGGAAAACATGCCACGAATAACTGCCACTTGTTACAGAAGTACACACAAACACCGCAACAATTGTTCTGCAACTTTTGCAGGTCAGTAGGACATGATGAGCATACTTGCAGGAGCTATGAATTGATGACGAATAGAATTCCCGCCTATATGGTTCAGGCCGAAACGCGGCCCCTTGACCAGAATGCAAGGATGGCGCAGACAGGATTTCAAGGGCGCGGACGAGGCCGAGGCGGAGGAGGACCTGGTAGAGGTCGCGAACAGTTGATTTGCTACAATTCCTGAGGGCCAGGACACTATGCCCGCGATTGCACTAATCCAACACGCCCGTCGTGCAAGTATTGCACATTGTTTGATCATGAGACAAAAGATTGTCCTACGCTAATAGCTAGGATACGTGACAAAGGAGCGTTACCACCTCCCCCGACTCAGAACCTACAAATGATGAGGTCTGAGCCGCGTGAGGAAGATCCGAACGTAAATATAGTGCTCCGAAGTGGAATCGCGACAAGAGATGACAAGGGAAAACAGCCGGAAGACAGTACATGGGTTCACAAAGCCTCGGTGAAAGAGGACGAGATTGATTTGGAGCGCACTCGTGAAGCATTCATGGAAGCTAAGAAGAGCTTCGCTGAGGCCTCCACTTCAAGAAACAAGGATAAACCGGAGCCAGAGATGGAGCCCTCTATGCTGACAACTTTCCTCAAAACCTGTATAAAGTTACTACGCGACAGTAAGGATGTGAGAGGGTTACAGGAACTTATCAATAGATGTTCTGGGACCGCGCCAGGTGAACCACGCGTAGTCCACAAGATCGGAAAGCATAAGACAAGGATGGGGCATGAAATGAGACTCATCGCGCAGATCGGAGAATATGAAATGGATCAAGTCATTCTGGATTTGGGATCAGATGCGAATGTTAAACCGAAGCGGGCATGGGAGCGAATGGAGAGACATGCATTGCAATGGTCTCTGATTCAGCTAAGGATGGCGAATCAACAGAAAATTATACCCATGGGGTGGTTGTAGGGAGTGACCATGGATATTGAGGGAGCAAGCACGCTGGCAGACTTTGAAATAATAGAGATTGTTGATAACAGCAATCCCTATCTCGCTCTCTTGGGAATTGACTGGGCTACTGATATGAACGAGGTAATAAATTTGAAGAAGTGAAAGATGATCTTTGAGAAGAAACCACTGCACGTAATAATACCCCTAGAACCTGCTGAAGGATCACGCTATACAGAGCCAGTCCGAGACTATGAGAGTGATGATGATCTAGACTGCATCTATAAGATAACAGTGCAAGACCAAGACTGGGTGAATCCCACCGTGGATCGGTGGATTACATGGGAGCGTGAGAGTTCCTGCACTTCGAACTCTGACGAAGAAATAGAACGCTGGCAGAATCGGTCCAGTTGCTACACTGTGTGTTGTCAAAGGTAAGGAATCTGCCTACTTATGATGGACTAAATGAGGTAAATATCTTTTTGGATGCGTTTGAAAGGGAAGTGCCAGAAAAGCAACACTTCCAGGCCTTGGACTGGGCATTACGTGCTACGCCCGCAAGATGGTTGGGTACGCACAAGGGAAGTTTTGATGATTGGCGCAAATGTAGGAGAATGATGAGAGCATGATTTGGAAAGCCTAGGATGCGACTGATAGACAAGTACAATGGACAGAATGATCTGCACGTGCATCTGGCCAAATGGACGCAGGCCTATGGAGAAAAGCCACAACCTGAGTGAGTTCACCTATTCTGTCATACTTTGGATGTTATCCCAATGAATTGGTATATAGAAACAGAGCTCCGCCATGGGACTGATGAATGGGATATCCTACGCGAAGGATTCATGATGACCTTTAGTTTTGAGGACGGGTTTGACAGCATTGATGAAGCACTACAAGAGGTGAAAACAACCATCTTCAAGATATTGCAGGATCCTTTAGAGCTGACGCAGCCTGAATGGGCTACTCAGCTAAGTCGTGCAGTGGAATGTTATAATGTAACTGCTGAAGAAGAGGATGAAGATCCATGGAAGATTAACATTCCAGAAACAGAAAGCCACAGCGAGGTTCCAGTACCACAGATAGAGAACCCTGATATAACCGCGCCGGTGAGAACTAAACAGGCGAACATTGGTACGAAGGTAGAAACCAAATTTGCGAAGATTGGAGACTACTGGGAGGATGCGGCAGTGGATAAGGTCGTTGAATTGCTCCGCAAATACCACGACTTATTCCCTACCAAGTATACAGGTTTCAAAGGAATAATCGGAGATCTAGGAGTGATGAAGATCATGTTAAAACTCGACCTGAAGCCAGTTAAGCAGAGGCCTTACCACCAAATCCGAAATACAAGGAGAAAGTCTGCTTAGAGCTAGACAAAATGCTAGCACCAGGCATCATTGAGCCTATGGAAGAGTCCAATTGGGTAAGCCCAATGGTGGTGCAAGAGAAGAAGCAAAAGGATGAGATAAGGATATGCGCGGACCTTAGGAAGCCGAATGACGCTTGTGTGCATGATCCTTTCCCGACTCTATTCACAGATGAAGTGTTGGAAATGTAGGTGGCCAAGAGGCATACTCCTTCACTGATGGGTTCTCTAGGTACCAACAAATCAAAATTGCGCCGAAGGATAGGAGCAAGATAACCTTCGCGACTGTGTGGGGTTGCTTTCAATATACTGTAATGCCATTTGGGTTGAAGAATGCGCCTGCTATCTTTTTGCGTGTGGTCATTGCGGCATTCAAGGAATTTACTCACAAGTTCCTGGACTTATATTTTGATGACTGGATTGTATTTGGACTGGTTAAGCGTCATGTAGCAAGCTTGCACTTGATATTGGATACCTGTCGAACCTCAACCTCAAGAAGTGTTTGTTTTGTGTTCCTTTTGGGAACCTATTGGGGCATGTGGTTTCCAGACAAGGGCTGATGGTAGACCTTGTGAAGATCGTAGTGATTCTAAACTTGGAAGCACCGAGAAGTGTGAAACAATTGCGCGCTACTCTGGGGCATATGGGATATTACAGAAAGTTTATCCAAGGCTATGCCCAGATCATCGCACCAATGGAAAAATTATAGAAGAAGGATGTCTTGTTCTACTGGAACGATGACTATCAGAAAAACTTGGATATATTGAAAGAAAAGATGGTTACCGCGCCGATTCTAGTCTTCCTGAACTGGAAGAAATAATTTCATGTACATGTTGATGCGTCATGTATAGCGTTGGGGGCAGTACTAACACAGGATGGCGGAGAAGGCTTGGACCACTTTATCACGTTTGCAAGTCACAAATTATCCAAAGCAGAGAGGAACTATTCCACCACTGAACGCGAGGGACTGGCTATGGTGTATGCGCTCCAGAAGTATCGGCACTACTTGCTAGGAGGCCACTTTAAGATGTATACAGATCACTCCAAGCTAAAGTACCTGGTCAATAAGCTTGTGTTGGGGGGGCGCATTAGCAAATGGCTTTTATTGTTCTAGGAATATGATTTTGAAGCTGTTGTGAAGCCTGGATGATTGAAAGCGGGACTAGACCACCTGTCGCACATTAAGACAGGGAGATACCCACTAGTTTGGAGGAAGGATTACCTACGCACAACTTTTTGTTGTGCGCATCGCGGATGGACATGGACATTTCGAGGATATAATACACTTCTTAACAACTGGGACTGTGCCAGAAGGATACTCTGTCCAGCAAAAGAAGGAATTAGTAGTGCGCGCGACATATTTCTCTATCATTGCTAGGAATCTATACATGATGGGAATGATCAAATACTGCGAAGGTATGTACCTGAGTTTGAACAAAGCAGGATCCTCACAGATGCTCATGGGGGCGCCATGGAAGGACATTATGTAGGAAGAGAAACCGTGTAGAAGATTTTACACTCAGGGTTGTGGTGGCCAACCCTTCATCAGGATTCAAAAGCATATTGCAAGGCGTGCGACGTATGTCAAAGAACAAGTAAGCCATCGCGAAGGGATGAAATGCCTTTGAATCTACAAATGACGTTGCAACCTTTCGAAAAGTGGGCAATAGATTTTGTAGGACCTATTCAACCTCAAGGGAAGACAGGCGCAAGGTACATTATCACTACGACGAAGTACTTGACTCGTTGGGCAGAAACGCAGTCGGTGAAGGATTGCACAAGCGTGACTACTGCGAAGTTTCTATTTGAGCATGTATTGACGCGATTTGGCTGTCCAAAGATCTTGATGAATGATCGTGGTACGCACTTCCTGAATGAGACAATCAGCGCAATAACGGAGGAATTTCAAGTGTATCACCAGAAGAGCACACCTTATCACCCACAGGCTAACGTGACAATGGATGCATTCAACAAAGTGCTCGAAAACGCGTTGACCAAGGTTTGCAATGCTCAACGAAGTGATTGGGACCTACGCATACCTGCAGTATTGTGGGCTTATCGGACAACGTGCAAGAAGTTAACTGGACAGACACCCTTTAGGCTAGTATACAGGGTTGAAGTTATCATGCCTATGGAATACATCGTGCCTAGTCTCCGCATAGCAGCGCTCACAGGTATGACGGATCGCAGAGCCTTGTAAGAGAGGCTCGCGCAGTTGGATGAGCTGGAAGAAGAGAGATTTTTGGTTGGATTTCACGAGCAGGTCTAAAAGTAGCGTGAAAAGGCATGGCACGATCGACATATTAAGTTGCGCACCTTTAAGGCGAATGACTTGGTGTTGTTGTATGACAGTAAGTTTGATAAATTTCTAGGGAAACTCGGAATGCATTGGTTGCGGCCGTATGTTATTAAGGAGATTACAGACGGTGGCGCGGTCCAACTGGTTAAGTTAAATGGAGATCCCTTCCCAGGAAAAGTGAATGGCAGTCGTTTGAAGCCATACTCAGGTGGCCCGGCCATCTGACTAGCTGACAGAAGCACAGTCTTAGCGCTCTAGGCAGCTGAAAGGAGGCGTGGGACTATAAACTACCCTGCCCAAGTTGGAGAGCTGTGCGATTTCAGGACTGCGCGATGCAACGAAGTGTCACAAGATCCGCGACAGTGCAAAGACAGCTGCGCAAGCGCATGTCCGCCAGAAAGTGACCGTTAAAGTCACTATTCGTGATTTGATGGTCGGTTTGAGGCCAAATGGAGCAGGCGGCAGGCATTTAAGGCGAACTTTATGGATTAGATTCTTGCAAATCTGCAGCCAACCTAGCATTAATGGACCGAATGTGGGGGGAATGGTCAAATTTGAATTCAAAAGGCCCTATAAATTACAAGTGGCTGTCCAGTGGAAAACACTTGGCATTTTGAGAACTAAGTTGTTGCGTGCTAAAGTATACATGAATCGAAACCTATTCAAGACTCTGAAAGCAAATTCATTGCTTGAGCAACTACCAAAGACACTGCAAGAATTGTGGAATAGCACTATGTCAGCACCCGCAGAAGCCATGGACACAAGAGTAGTGATAGCCGAGGAAGTCGCGCAAGAAATAGTGGTAGTAAAAGCCCCACAGAGCACCGGAATAATAGTTGAGGTCCCTAAATCACCCAGAACACCGAGACCTAAGAAGGATAGGCAGGCTATGATATCGGTGCATGTCTCACCAAAAAACCCACAGAGGACCAAGCTCACCTTGCAGGAAAAGGGGAAGGCCATTAATCTGGAGCCCGACGAACAAGAGTGAAGAAATCCTGGTGGATGAGGAGGGCGAGGAAATGGAAGTTGAAACCCAGAGTGTGGATTCTATTACCAGGCTACCAGAATATGTTCCTCCGTGCAAGGGCAAAGCCAAGGTGCCGAAGGACATAGATGAGAGCAAGAGCTCCCTGCAAACCCCGTTGCTCCCAGATGATATTGTTTTTGAGGGGACACACTTAGGACGAGTTCTTGTACTGAAATTCGAGGATTGGGAACTCGCGGATCATAAGAAATTCCCAGATTTAGCGACTGAGCAACTAATGTGCCAGTGGATTGACGCGACGACTAGAATGATTGAATTGGAGTCGCGCAAATGGCTCAAGGGTGCTAAACCTGCTCTGGGTGTCGCATTACCATCGCGCCCCAGTGACCGTTTTTGTCATTAGGCAGCTGCTCTGCTTGGTGCATGATGGGTGTTTGCGGCTGGAGGAGCCCATTCCCATCATAGACCACTTGATTCATCAAATCACACGGTTTCCTTACTTAGGGGAGGATCCAACGAACATATCAAAAGGAAAAAGTGGCGAGTTGGCCCTCGCAAAAGCAATGAAGAAGTTCAAGTTGGAGAAGAAGAAGCAAGGATATGCCATCTCCAACATTAACAACCCCGCAGTCAAGGTCGCGACACAAAAACTAGTAGGGAAAATGATGTGGAAGTGTTGCGCGAATGAGGTGCATGTGCCCGTGGTTGCACTAGCAGCCCAATGTGTGGAAGGAGTCTAATTCAATTGGGTGAACTATCTATGCCGCGAGTTCCTTGCGAATTGTCGCGAGGCATAGGAGCAGGGAAAAACGTTTCACTACACATGGCTCCTGTTGTCGATAGTACTGGTGACATGGGAGTTGCTCGAAGACAGCCAATTCCCTTTGGTCGCACTGGACCTTCCAGAGGCAGCGAAGTACGCTTCGCTGTGGGCGACCAAGGATGCGCAGCGAATAAAAGAAAGCAAGATTTTTTGGGTATTAATGGAGATGAATATCCGGATGGGGATCAATCGCAAGACGCGGTTGTCGCCATAGTATACACTAGTTTACAGAGTTTGCAGAGTTTAAAGCGGATTTCCACCATGTTTTTATCAAGGCGCGGAAGGACCCTACGAAGACATGGCATAACTTACCGCATCTGGCGACTGATGATGCCATTTTCACAGTACTTGAGTCTTGGCCGCCGAAGTGGCGCGCTCCAGCTGGCTCCTCGGTGGAAACGGACAAGTTCGCCACGTAGCGCAAGAAGGAAGAGACAAAGCTTCGAATGGCGCAGCTCGCGAAGAAGCGCAGAAGAGACGAAGTAGAGGCTAAGGCCTAAGCAGCGCGTGGTGCCGCATAATTGGTGGAACAACAGAAAGCAGGAGGAGAAGAGCATGAAGGACAGAAGTCATCTTCGCCTGGCACTGAGGCAGAAACAGAGACAGAACAAGGTGGCGCGGACCCACAGACGACGTCCACCCAACTCAAGCGTTGGTGACCACGAGAGAAGACAAGGCCACGAAAGAAAACAAAGGCATCAAAGACGTCCTTCAACCTAACCACCCTCACTGAGGGGGATTTGAATGATATCAGAGAAACGGTGAGGGATGTCACCACGGAGGCCCTCCAACAGTTCGAAGAACACCAATAGTTGGTATTGGGGGCTCTCCAAACAGAACTGTAAGAGTTGCTGGTATGCACTCCACAGGCTGGCACAGTGTCCACCAGCCTCGTGATCGGCACTTCAGTTGCCAAGGAGATGTTGCGCACAAGGGTGACTAACGCAGTACTGCTACCTGATGGGGCGCTCACTACAAAAAATGAGGCTGACATGCCTATGGTTAGCAATCTGAAAGGGGTAGGATTGAACATGGTTGCGCTCCCTCAGGAGACGCTCTACCTCTTACAGGATGGAGTCACCGCGGAACTCAGGGCCTGAGAGCGTCGCACTCTACAGGTGCTGAGCGAGCAGCGCATCAACATCAAGCAGTTGGGTCTGCAGCACAATGAGGCAATAGAGCAGAATAAGTAGATTATGCATGTAGTAGAGGAAGCCTGCCGAATGGTCCCAGAGTTGGGCATTCAGGCAGAAGAACCGATGGAGGTGCGCGTCCGCAAATTGGCCACAGGGGTGCACGATGCTCGAGCAGAGATGGTCAGGGTTCAGCTGGAGCTGAACTTGCAGATCACAGAACTACAGTTGAAAGCTCAGCCAGAAGTTAGGGAACAACGTACCACCGCTGTCACAATAGTAATAACGGTGATTGACAATGCAGTGGCAGACTATATGTAGCTTTTCGAACAATCATTTGAGGTCCTAACAACCCTGCAAGAGGGCCCGAGTGTAGAGCACCTAGAGAAAGAGGCGCGCAAGCTACAATAGATGTATAACGAGGTAAAAGGGACCACACAGACAGTTGCCCTTACGCAGAGGCTTGCACGGATGCAGGAGGCAAAGGCGCTCAAGGAACAGGTGGACGCTGCTCAGCACAAAGAAGCGGTCCTAAAAGCGCACCTACAGCCATGGATAGACAAGGCTTACACAATCACAGCCTCCATTGAAGGAAAGCTCGCGAAATAGGAGGCAGCTTAGTAGAATATTCAGAGCAGCAGTTCAACAGCAGTCACCGAACAACGCGTGGAAGAAGTCTAGCAGGCGGCCGCTCAGTGCGCTGCCGACGTTGCAGTGATCCAAACAGAGCTGGGAGATCTTCGCGCTAAGATCGCTGCACCTGCAGAGTGACTCGAGGGCGAGTCACAATGTTTGTGTTGGGGGCCTATTGGGCGCGGGATCCCCCAAGGGCAGTTTTGGGGCTTCAAGCCCATATTTTGGTCCAATTTTTGTAATCCAAATGTAAAGACTCCACATTTTGTGGTCGTGGAGTCGAACATGTATGAGAGATAGCTCTGAAGTAGAAATCTAAGTTTTGGGTCATTGCGTAGGTAGAGGCTCTGCAACTAAGCGCGCAGAGGCCTAGAAGTTCGCAGCTGAGTGTGCAGGGCGAGTTGAGTCTGTAACAGTCCAGAATTATCAATAAAGAGAAGTATTCTACAATTTCTGCATCTTTATTTCCTGTTTATGCATCTGTTATATTGGGTATAAATTTCATTTATAATGCTTATATGATGTGCGAATGTATGTTGGTTAAGTGAGTGCAAGTAAGAACATCCGTTTATGCGAAGCTAACTAAGATCTGTTAATAAATCAAATACGACACTTAGCGTAGTTTGGGAAATATCACAGTTCGTTGCCCTAGCAGTGCGGAAGCATATTAGCCCCAGGTTAGGGTTGTGCAGAAGCCGATTGTACCGTTTCGCGAAGGTGCTTAAGGACGAGCAAAGCGTTAAGCAACCTGTGCGCAAGCAGGTGTAGCTAGGATAAACCGACATCACATCCATCTCAAGGGTGCGGAAACTTGGTTCCAACATCCCCCCATACTACTTTGGGTGAGACTTCAGCCCGTGCTCCGCGGGCTGATGCCGAAAGGGCCAGTGGTATAGGGATTTGTTTGGCTAACTAACATTGAACCTAGGTTAGACCCCCACAAGCCAACAACTTTGGGGTTTTAACTAGAAAAAAACTATCAATTATCCGTGTTTACAAACACACATAATTTGGGGAGGTTAAAAAAGTTCCCAAGATGAAATCCTTCGACAAAAATCATAGGCTTACCTAGGTGTTATTACATGACTCAATGGTCATACTAGCATCATTTACAACAAACTTTGCAGCAATTGGGTTTACAATAATACAACTGGAAGCTGAATGATGGCATTGATTCTTGAAAAAATTTGATCCGCTGCTTCGTACTCTGCTTCTAGGACTGTTGACAAAGTGTGGTCAACAGGACCTTAGGCTATATTTATAGCTGGGGCCCTCTCAATGTAAAGTATATCATATCATTCAAACCATTTTTATATATATTTATCTCAGTTGAGCCAATTTAATAGGCATATATCCTGATCCATTGGAGGGCTGTACCATTGGGTGACTCTAAGTAGTTGATTCTCTCAGTTTTCATGGATCTTGGGAATTGTCTAAGAATTGCTGCTTTGTTTCTACCTAGAAGCCAAGGTGTGACTGTACTTTTGACAATGAATTTGCTTGTTTCTTCATTCTATAGGATTTGAAACGAAGAAATATGTATCCATCTCCAGGCCAAGGAATGCCTCCTGATTAAAGATTCTAAGAATGAAGAGGCTTCTGCTTGCTCGGATTTGATTTCAGTTATAGTAGCACTGAGGATGAGGTTTTGATTTTTTTTTTCTATTAATGGCGCTGAGGAAGAGGTTTTGATGTTTTGTACTTCTTTGTACAGCTCCTTGTACATACTTTGCCATCTAAATATTTCTGCTATCTGCAATATTCTTTAATATAAAACGTATTTTCTTTAAAAAAATGTACAATTAAGGCAGAAGAATAGCAGTGGCCCTTTAATGACCAGGATGAATATTTGGACTTTGGTAAAAAGTCTTCAGGAGGAAGCTTGTGAATTCATTGCTGAGGGAAAGAATTCAGTACATTTGTTAAGGAACAAAGTTTGAGTGAGCACTAATATGAACAATAAGGTAATATTAGTTGTGAGTAGCAAGTTCAACCTGATGAGCACAGGTGGCATAGAGAAAAAGGTTTAGGCAATGTTAGTGGAAGTAGAGGACATGACAGAGGCACTGCTGGGCATCTTCAAAGGTTCAAAGAATGAGCAACATGCAACAAGGAAAGATTTCCTGCATCGCCTCAATTACATCCTGTAACCAGGCACAGGCAGGTAGTAAGTTCAAAGTTTTTTGTTCCTGAATGTATTTTATAATATCAATTTGTTAATATTTAGGTTTCTAGGAAAATGCAGACTTCAGAAATATGGATTGGACCCAAATTTTATATATGTTAACAGGCTTAAGCTATGCTATTCCACCTAGTCAATACTGGGCTAAAAATACAGAACAATGTAACCCTGGGAGTTTATCACAAATAAATACGAATTTATTTTTTATGTTCAGGCATAAACATATCCAGATTGAGAATTTCCAGCAATTTTTATGTCTTCAGAGCTATTTTTTAGAGCTTCATGCTATACAGGCACTACTTTATATTGTTTGAATTTGTTGACGTTTCTCAGACATTGTTAAATAAGGAAGGTGATGGAAAATTTTGCTACAAGAAAGAGAAAAGTAAAGACCACAGGAATGTGACATACAATATATTGACAAATTTAAGATACCCTGACCAATTCCTCCTCCCATCCATTTATTCTCTAGAATGTTATCACTTGTTTGAGCTCCATAACGAGCTGCTCCAAAGAGGCCAATGATTGCATAAATTACAAACGATATACCTGCAAAATTATAAAGGAACTTAGGAATATGAATGATCCAATATAGAGAACAGAATATAAACAACTAACACATTTATATTAATAGTATTTCAGGATAGAATCGAAAAAGAACTAAGTATTTTCTAATGTCTTCTATTTCAGGCATGTTTATGCTTCTACTATAAGAAGGCTTCTGAAATCTCAAATGTAATGTGAAATTTCTCTTCACATATAATTATAATCTATACCCACTTCAATAAGGTTGCATATATTGTATCACCCTAAACTTTTCAATGGTTATAAAATCCCGTAAACAACAAAATAAAGAATTTCCTTGCTGGATACATCATCTACACCCCACCAGATTCATTCAAATCCATAGTATGGTTCACAACCCAAATATATCTATGATACATTTGAGATATGTACTTTATATGGATACAAGAAGGATGCTACCAAAGGATGCACCAGATATGGTTAAGATAGAGCCAAGATACGTAGTTGATATTATTGGTGAGGAAATCCTGTCATATTAAAAAAAAAGGATAAAGCCTGCAAGTAAAGTGGTAGCATATACACAAGGCTCAAGCGTTTAACACCTCATTTCAAGCCATTTATCAGCATTTGAGCTGTAATACACCTCAATTATGCAGTTTGTTTGAATGAAGAATGCAATCGTTTGAATAAAAACAATTTAAAGGTGGTTTTTCTTCAATGTGATTTGATTTTCATCATTCTGGGTTGAGTCCAAGCAGTATCTTCTTCAACTTTGACTTAATCCATCATTCCAAGTAATGTGTATGTATAAATATATTGGAGTTGATCTTCAACACAAGCTCAACTTGAATTATAGCATTTAAAGAAGTAACAATGAAGGTTGAAACACCTATTTTAGCCCTCAGAAGAACTGTTAAGCATAATATTTTGGGTTCTGGGAAAAAAGAAAGGCGTCTTTGATATGCTTGGTACTCCACAGTCCAGCAATCTTCTATGAATCCTCTTCTTTCAGCTTTGATACATTGAAAGTGAGGCTATAATCAGATGCTTAATGTACATGCATGAGCTAATTTAACATGAAAGATAGGAGGCTTCCTAGCATTGATTGAATACCAGTAAAAAACACTCAAAATATAGAAGAGGGTGGACTAAAGACACATATTCTTGGCTGCAACACTAAAAGATAAAGAAAGTCCCTCTTTGGAAAATTGATAGCATTAAAGTTACTACCACAACTACATATCAAGTGAAATCATGGTGCAATGAAGAAATTCACAATAAGAGAAAGTTAATGTACTAAAAGATATCATTAACCCCAAGTTAAATGATCAAAAGTATCTTTTTACTGTTGATGCTTGAATAACAAAATTAATGGTTGACAGAAAAGAACTGCATGTTGTAGTCTTATATTTGCTTCAATGACACTTTTTTATGTTTTATACATTTGAATTGTGAAACTAGGAGATAGAAAGTCTACTGTAGTAGTATCTTAACGACTTAAACTGTGTTCAGTTTTATGAAAAGAATACAGCAGACACAATTGATTTTAAAATGCACCAATATATTTTCTAATTCCACGCTATTTTTGTGTTCTAAATCTGTTTTCCACTTTGAATATGGAAGCCAAAAATGATAAAAGTGATCAAGTTTACTTGAAATCCAAGGTAATATATATACAAAGAAATGAATAGATAAGTAAGGACAGCAAAGTCTAACTGCTTACCAAGCACAACGATCCGAGTAGCCCACTTCAATATACTAATGCCAACCTTTCCAGAAGGAACCTCCAAAAGATAAGGCATCATGATGGGTTGTATGTAAAAGGCAAATCCAAATATTGAAGTCGCCTGAGAAATATGTTCTGCATCCAAAGAAATTCTCTCAAATCTTGTCCAAGGTTAAATGCATGTCTTAGTCAAGAATTAAAATTTCTTCAGTTAAAATACTTCAATAATCAATATCCCAGGACATCCTTGACGAGGAATAAAGTTTTTGCCACTATTTTGGACCCTTTTCTTACACTTGCATTGATTAACTTTCTAAGCACTCCAATAGAAATTGCAAACATCCATTTCCCACAAAACAAATCTACATAGACCTATTGTAGATTGGAACACATGATGTGTTTTGGTGTCTTGTGGATTCAGTCATACTATGCACCTTTTGTGCAGGAACTAATCTATGTAGATAAATCATAACACACAACAACAGAAAGCTATTTAAGAAATCTGAAAGTGAAATTCATATTAACGTCCACTAAAGACCAAAATAGGTCAAAGGGGATAGTGACCACCACTAACAATAATACCTAAACAAAAGAGTAGGAGTGCAAAAGACGCCCCTAAAAGGAGATGCAATGAAATGAAAAATGAGTGAATGAAAAACAGGATATAAAATGACATAAAAATAGGTGTACATCCAGGTTTACCCAACAAGGA
Source organism: Pinus taeda (assembly GCA_000404065.3). NCBI lineage: Eukaryota > Viridiplantae > Streptophyta > Pinopsida > Pinales > Pinaceae > Pinus > Pinus taeda. The sequence continues at coordinate 42,176 of APFE030444709.1, read as the reverse complement.
AACTCTATAAGTGAAAGAAGTCTAGTACAGAAATATAGCTTAGACAGAAAAAACTAATAGAGCAGGAAGGTAGTTAGCCTTGACCATCCTCTGGATCAATGGTCCAAATGTCAACACCAAGTAACTATCGAATAATTTCTTTTGGAGAATGGCTTGCACTGATTGGATCTCAGGGAGTAATCTTGGGTGGCAACATCATGCTCTAAATGGTGGTTGACACTGAGAGGAAATGGCGGGAGCACTCCTAACATGTAGGGCCAAAGAAATTCTAGTGGAAGGAAAGAAGCTGGTAATGCAAGTCTAAGCAGATGTACTAAAGTATATGCTCTATCAAGCAGACTTGATTCTCCTAGGACCCACCTATTTGTCGAAACATGAAGCGAAATTTGAGTGTACATTCAATGAAGGAGAAAAAGATTCATAAAGTGTGTGGCCATTTATTTATTTCAGTTAAATCAAAGAGGAAACCATTTATCTTATGTAAAATATGGCAATTCATTTTTCCAAATCTTGAAGAAATGTGGATAGTGTTTGGCATGTTTGAATTGACCCCCAAAAACTCAATTGCATTAATCAAAAAGAATGGATTGCATAATTTGTCGAAGCGAATAACTCACTGGCTAGTATTCAATTTAAATGTGACTACATTCTATGTACAACACTAATTATTGAAGAACTGCAAATATATTGCATTCATAATTGCATGTTAAAAGAACAAATATGCTAAAACTTCCCTCTTTAACTAAACCCTATGGCATCCCAACCTCGTAATTTTATTCCTTTTTAAGTGGTCCCCTTGGTGATCTTTCCATCATCCTTGGGAACTATGTGGAAAGAAGAAAAAAAAAGAGCAATTTAGTTTTATCTCACTTGTAGGCAGGAAAGAAAAAAATTGTTCTAATAGACCAAAAAGGGATTTAACAATACATTATTACATAACTACAATTTAGTTTTATCTCACTTGTAGGCAGGAAAGAAAAAAGTTGTTCTAATTGACCAAAAAGGGATTTAACAGTACATTATTACATAACTACATATCGGTAAAAGATCCCTTAGCACCATTCGTAATTCCCTCAGATCGGTAAAAGATCCCGCTAACCCTAAGGACATGAAGGGTGTTTATTTAATCCCTTGTTCTTGTGGGACTCCCTATATCGGGGAAACAGGACGCTCCATCCAGCAGAGAATTAACGAACATGCAGCTGACCTGAGACATGGGAGAACCAGGTCTTCAGCATTAGCGGAGCATGTGGATAAGACCAAGCATCAGGTCTGCATTGAGGAGGCCAAGGTGGTTGCTAGAGTTGCTCAATTCCAACATCGTAATCTCAGGGAAGCTATTGAAATTGAAAGAAGGCCTAACAATCTCAACAGAGATGACGGCTGGAAGATCAGTAGATGTTGGATCCCTGCCCTTTCATCTTAGTGTTTCTTCCCCTCCCCCCG